>JAOXYA010480396.1:0-16407 GCA_028565675.1 Sorex palustris | reverse complement strand
ACCAGTAACATCTCCATTCGTCCCGGCACTCATATAGAGTGTCAACTAGAAAAAAAAAAGAGTCTGCTGTAGAGACAGGATGTGGGGTGGGGGGTTGGCGGGAGGAAAACTGGGTGGTGGAAAATGTACACTGGTGAAGGGACAGGTGTTGGAACATTATATAACTGAAACCCAATCACAGACAATTTTGTAACTGTGTATCTCACGATGGTTCAATGAAAATACATATACACACACATATATATATATAAATTAAATAAAATAAGTTTTCTGGCCTGGGGACATAATATATGTCTTGCCTTGCCCGTGTTCTACTTCATTTGATCCCTGGCACTGCATATGTTCCCTGACTATAGAGCTGGAAATAAGCCCTGAGTAATGCTGGATGTAGCTCCTAGACTTCCCTCCCCAAAATAAAAGAGATAAACTTTCATCCTCATAGAGGGGTGCCTGTCCTATATAAGACCACTGAAGCCTTAGTAGATTTTAATATTCTGTTTCAACTGGAGATGACAGACACCTGGTTATGCATCAATTACTCTCTGGAGTGGAAACATTCCTGCCAGGAGGAAGTGAAAACTAACTTACTTGTGTTTGTTTAGAGCAAAAATATAAATAAAAATCCAACTGTTCCTGAGGAGTGAATCAAGCAGAGCAATAGCGGAAGCGTTTGTCACTGTCTGCTTGACACCTAAGGGCTTGAAGTTCAGGCTCTGGGCTAGTGCCTTTAAAATTCTCAGTCACAATCCATTAGCTGGAACATCCATTTAGTGGATTGAGACCACTAGTATTGTCAATCCTCCACATGCTGTAAGAGTATTGTTCCAGGGCAGTGCGCTCTCTCTCTCTCTCTCTCTCTCTCTCTCTCTCTCTCTCTCTCTGTGTGTGTGTGAGAGATGGCATGACATGTAAATGTATTTCTCACTGTGAGTTGTGGTTAAACATCTGGAAGCCACTGCATTAGAGGGCCTTATGATATGCCAGCTCTTTAAAAAGCAGGTTATGGAAACAATAAAAATGATGAATCCGTGATGGACCCCGAGGTGTCTCAGAATGCTTCTCACAGTGGTCTGAGGTCACCACAAAGATATGAGTGTATTTTTCAAATACACTCAAAGCTCCATAACATTCCAACTCTTTTGGATTCCTCTCTGTGGGATTCTCAGGCAATCAGTCCTCTTCCTGGCCTTTGGATCCACTCTCTCTCCAGGTGTGAGGAAAACCAGGATATTCTCTGAGAGAATTAGGAGGTTCTTTCTTTGGGAGAGTGTTTCCTGGATCCCTCAGAGGAATGCTTATGAGCTTGTGAAGTCAGAAAGGAATCTTCCCTCTCTTCCACTCTACTTCAAGAAATGAGGTCTCCACTCCAGATCTTGAGGTCACTCCTTCACTGTCCCTTTCCATAGCCAACCAATCCTTCACCAGATCCTATCTAGTCTCCCTTCCTCTACTTCTATCCTTTTGCCTTGGTTTAAGCCACTGTTATTACTTGCCATGATGCTCAAAGTCACTCTCTAATCGGGTCCCCCACTTCTCTAACTTTCCTACCCAATTTTCACTCTGTGGCCTGTTATTTCTTAGAATTCAATTCAAGTCAGAAAACTCCTTTGTTCAAAATCTACCAATGGCTCCCCTGAGTTATCATACTCAGGATAACCCCCAGATTCCTGAATTGTGTGTCTCGGCCACTCATCTTAGTCTTCTCCTCCTCCTATGTTCCCACCATGCTTGTTGGGTTCAGAGTCTTCCCAAAATGCAATAAACTCAGGGACTTTTCAAAAACTTAAGAATCCCTTTCATAGACTCACCCTGCTAGCCTTCTCCTTCCTTGGATAGGGAGGATTTCTCCAACCCAACTCATTGTGGTTCCCTGCTTCTCTCTCTCATAGCTTTCTTTCTGAAAAAAAAAAGTAAATAAATAAAACAAAACTTACGACATGTTTATTCATGTGGGTATTTAAATCCATTCATTTACGTTTTGCTTCTCCTTCTAGTCTTAAGTCTATAATCTCTGGAGCAAACCAGCTATGAGCTATGTCTGCTCAGAACAGATGATCAATAAATTATGGGACAGATGCTCTATCTCCTTTTACCTGTCTAATAGGAAAGACACCTAAACAATCTATTCCCTTCTTATTATCCCAGACCCTTTAGCCTGTCATTTGTAATTTAGAACCATTTACAAACACCCCAGACCTGCTGTAGTTCCTCTCTCAAATCACCAGTGTCCTCTTAGCCGAGAAGTACCAACTGTTCAAAAACCAATCTGGCCAGTGCCAATGGAAAGACAGCCATGAATGTGACAAGGGTGTCCTTCTCAAATCCTCCACAAAGAATCCTCATCTCAAACCTCTGCTAAAGCTGGCAGATGATTCAATTCTATTTGGAATCTAAACTCACTTTGCATTGGCCAAGTGTTTTCTCTGTTTATTAGAGATTTCTTGGTCCCTTTCTCTCCCCACTTCCTCTTTTTCTCCCATTTTGTTGGTTCTTCCCTGTCCCCATCTCTTTTCTTTCTCCCTCTCATTTATCACACTCATTCATTCACTGACTTGTTCATTCTGTAATGTTTTTAGTCCTGGATGTAGCTTTTTTCCCCCCTGTCTTGAGTGGACAAGAAGGAGGCAGTAGGGACTGGAGAGATAGAATAACAGGTAAGGCATTTGCCTTGCCTTGCAAACAACCAACATGGGTTTTATCCCTGGCACCTGTCTGGTTTCCAGAGTGATCATTGAGTGCAGAGGAGTTAGCCCTGAGCACTGCTGGATGTGGCCCCAAATCTGGGTCTTGGGGTGGGGGAGGAAGGAGACAGTAAATGTACTAAGGATGAGAATCGAAAATGTATTTCTCGTGCAGGCCTCAAGTCTCTAACAACCAACATGAATGCATTCTTCATGTCTCTGCACCATCTCGGAGAGTCAGCCATACCTCTATTCATAGGCTCTGACTCCCTGAAGAAAGAGACTCCCAGGATCCAGGCAAGGAAAACGGAGCCTCTGACAGGATCTGGATGGTCACATCCAAGTGGAGAATCAGGCCGATAAAATCAATGGAGTGAGAAGTGCTGATACTCACGCTCAGGCTGCATTTAGCACCTCAGCGAAGTTTTAGCAATGAGAAATTCCTTTTGGAATCGATGCTGCTATCATTTCACAAAATTACAGTATTGTGTGCTGAAAATGAGCCATAAATCAACTGCAGGCTTCTCTGGTGGGAGGAAACCATGTTGCCTCAAAAAAAAAAAAAAAAAACAACAACAGCACCTGGAAGCTGTTTCAGAAACCCCCAAGGCCTTGCTTTTGCACGTTTGCTTTCCCATCGGGGAATAAGGGTGAATTAGGGGAAGGTCTTGAGTCCTGGGGGAGGGACCTCTAGGCTTAGGTGCACTGGAGGAAACAAAATTCCAGAACCTCCAGATTCCTTCCAGCACTTCATGGAGCTGAGATGTTCTGCCTTCAGAAACTTTCTAGTGCCAGGAGCTTGGCTGGAGCTTTGGTGGCAGAGAACCCTGTGGGCTGGGAAATCTCCAAGCTACAGGATGTTTGAAGCTTCCTTTCTTCTCTGTATTTGCAAAGGGCGAGAGCTCTGGGCACTATTACCTTGGCAACCCTTGATTTATTTCTCTGAGAGTAGTAAATATGCAGGCCAGGTCAGAAGTCCCATTCAATGACCTTGAGCTAAATCAGGTTGCCCAGTCTTCAGGAGGCCTGATGTGGCTGTCACTAAGTTGTGCACCCCAATTTGCTGCCTATGAAAACATAATTTCTGAAAGAGGGCCTGCCACTTTTTCTGGTGTTTCCTGATCCTAGAAGAGTGAAAGTTCCTGAACACACAGCTACTGCGACCAAGAACTAAAGTCTGATTTCCAGGGCGAGAAGAGAAACTAAACCCAGAGTATAGCATTCTAATGAGCGGGGTATATATCTGCCATGAAATTATAAAGGAAATTACCTTGAAGGGTACTGGCCTCGGAGACACAAGAAAGCATAATGAAAAACGACCTCAATGGATTTCTACAAAACAGAGAAATTCCTGATAAACGATACCATTTACAATGTTTATGGGTTTATTTCTTCCCCTGAAATGGAAACAGTAGCAAAGACCATCTTATCATTAAGGGCTGGGTAGCACAGCACCGTAGTGAATTCCAGAACATTGATATAGAAGAATAAAATGACGGAAGGCCACGTGAGTACCCTATCATCTGGACAAAAGGACGGCTGAGTGCCCACTTCCTACGGTGGACAGGAAGTGCAGCTCTTGTCCATGGCATTGGAATTCCCCATCCCACCCACATCCCATCACCTCCATTCCTATATGAAAAGCAGGGAAAGGTTCCCCTAAAAAGACTTTTGAGTTTTTAATGGATGAGCCTAGACTCTCCCAAAGCTGCCTTAACTTTGCTTTGTGAGGAGGTAAAAGTAATTAATTACAAAGAGCCTTGGACCTCAGCCTGCAATGAGCCTGCTTTCTCTCCCTGTGATATCTCATGCTTTCTTTCCCTGAACTATCTCAGGCTTTCTTTCCCTGAGATATCTCAGGTTTTCCCCCACTGTGCTCTCTCACACTTTCTCTACCCCTTCTGTCTCACCCAGAGCTGGTGGTCTGGTGCAGGTGCTTTCACTCCTCCCTTACCTTACCTGAGAAAGCTGAGATCTGGAAAGGTAAGTCACACACAGGTTTCAGCCAGGCGAAATCAATAGTGTACCGCTACAGGAGTGAAGGAAATGGGAGGAAATGGAAGGTTCAGATGTGTAGGATGTTATGACTTTTATTTATCTTTTAAAAATTGGGGGAAGGTGAGTCTGGGGCCTACACCCGTGATGTTCAAGGAAAGCTTATAACTCTGTGCTTCTCTCCTCAGGGTGGAGGTGCATATGAGATGCTGGGAAAGCAAAGTGACATCAGCTACATTGCAACACAGATGCCTTAACCCCTGCCCTATCTCCCCATCCCCATAATGTCTATATTTTTAATGAAAAAGATGATAGATCGGAGAGAGAGAGAGAGAGAGAGAGAGAGAGTGAGCTTATACCCCATATGTCCAGATGTCACCAAGGTATCCTTTAGTAGGTAAATGGATAAAAACGGCTGCAGTCTGACAATGGACTATCACTCAGCACATAAAAAGGAATCATCTAGCAAGTCATAAAAAACATGGGGCAGCTTATAGACACATTGGTCAGTGTAAGAAGTCATCCTTGAAAGGATCCATGCTGTAGGAGTCCAACAACAGGACCTTCTGGAAAAAGGTAAGCTGTAGAGATAGTAAGAACTGTAGGTGCCAGGACTTTGCGGGGAGACTGGTTGAGGTAGGCTAGCCAGTGCACAGAAAATGTGAAGGCAGAGAAAATACTCTGCATGATGAAAGCATGGTTGAATGCATGTCCTGAAACATTTTTTTCAAAGCCCTGGAAGGAGCTCTGGGTGAAAGTCCATGCCCATTCAGCCTTACCAATCGTAGCAGCTGACCCATCTGTGGGGACTGCTGGGAGTAAGGGAGAATGGAGAAGGGGGTGGACAGGCTGTCCATAGATGATATCTATACATTTCCTCAATTCAGCTATGAACTGAATACTGCTCTAATAAAATAAAGTTTTAAAAAGTCTAGATAACTATTTCCCAAACTTTTACCTGTAATTACCTCAAGGTCGTAGCCCCAAGAGTGGGGTTTGCTTTCAATTTTTACATTCCACTTTAGATTCTATACTTCTGTGCTATTTGCTTGATATCTCCATCTTAAAAGCCTATTTAAATCAAGGGACACCACTCAGCTGGTGCACTTCTCATTGTCTAGGAGAAGAAAGTGAATTCCTTCCTCTGTGCGTCTTCACGTCTCTCATCTCTGTGTGGGGTCAAACCAGATTGGTCATTTCCAATCTCTTTATTTCAGCCTCCACCAGAAAATTTTATCACTAATTAAATTTCATGTGAGCCTCAACATAGGAAACAGGTAAGAGCAGGACTGTCCTATTGGTCAAGGGCTGGTCAAGAAACCAGGAGCCACTCCGGGAATCTTCGACTTCAGGGAAGGGATTTTTGTGCAGAATATTGGTTTTACAATGAGCAGATTATTGGTTTTACAATGAATTTGTGAAAGGGCTGAAATGTCGTGCTAACCGGACAGGGTGTCACCCCAGACACATGATAAACAGGAAGTGGGTTCTGTGGACAGGGGACAGGGAAACCTAGGGAGTGGAAGGCACGTGGGGGTGCAGCCCTGCTGGAGGAGACACTGGGATGAGAAGCAGCTCCTTCTGGCAGCACCCTCACCAACCCCCTTCTTCTACCAAGTTCCTCCATGCTTGGACGTTTTTAGAAGTCGTTGTAGGAGTGACAAAGAGTGGGCCAAGCACAAAATGGGGTAGGCTGTCTGAGCAACGACCAGGGTATAGACCTTAGTTGCTATACCCTCCAAGCCTCAGCTCCCGCAAAGGCCTTTCTGAGAGCTCCAGGTGATCTTGGAACCCCAAGTGATCACGATTTCACAGTGCTGGGGGCTTTGCATAACCCCATTGCTCTGAGTTACTTGCCCTTTGAGAACTGAGCAATATCAGAAAGATACTAAGTGATGCTTGTCTTTGTCCAAAGCCAAATCAAAAGGCCATTGGAAATGAGGTCAAACATTTATCCTTTTTGAATGCTAGCCCCCTCCTATATCTCCTCCGTCCCCTCTTCCTTCTAGCAGCTCCTTCTTACCTCTGGGTGACCACCACTCACTCCACCCCCAAAGGCAACCAGGCAGAAACCTCGTCTACTGGAAATTTTTTTTTTCTCCCTGACCACACGCCTACTGAATTCAAGCTCCATCTGCACGGCATTTGGTCTCCGGTGGCAATATGGGGCAAAGGGAAGCTGGCTTGAGCATAGGAACCCTGGGTAAGGGGCCTTGGCTACGGACCCTCCTAGTGTGCAGTAGCAGACCTGGAAGTCTGTCCCTCACTGCTGAGGCCAGGGCTCTTCCTCCAGGTGCCTGCCTACCCATCCACTCCTCCTGGAATGGAGGGACCTGAGTCATATGCACGGTTCTTGGGCCTTGACTCAGCAGTCCCTATCCTCGAATACTGGGTATGTGCTCCAATGGTTCTGAGGATGCGTCACTGTTGACCTCCCTTGGAGTCACGCTCTGACCTCATGGACCATCTGGCCTGGAGTTCTGCTTCTGAGTCACCCCTCCTTCCCACTGCCTTGTGCTTCTAGGAAATGAGTGGGCAGGAATGATAATGATGACTAAGCTCTTGTGTGCCCCCCACCACCTCCCGGGACCAGGTCTTGCCTTATGACTGCTTGATACCACATGCTATGATTTTTCTGTTTCCCAAGCCCCAATACTGCTGATTCCCAAGAAGGTTCTCAGATTCTGAGATGGGAAAGAGGCTTCTCTGGAGGTCCACATCCATGCTGGTCACCCAAGTTAAGGTCACTCTAGAATTTCTGTGCATTTCTGCTCTGGAATTCCCCACCCTGGAAATCACTTGAATGTGGAGCTAATCTTTTTGACTTGAACTCCATGCTTTGTTCGATCTACGTCCTAATCCACTTCAGCCTGCTCGCTCCTGTCTGATAGCCCCTGAAGACCTTTCTTGACCACTCAGGGCTGTGACTGGTCCCTACTCACTCTTCCTCCCACCCATCAGGGCTCCTTGTGTTTTAGAGACTTTTGCTTTTCTTGTCTCTCTTTGCTCCTGGAGAGTTGAGCTCCCAGCATTGGGATGTTGAAAGGGCCACATCTGTGCAAACCCTGTCCTCAGTGCTCCCTTCTTGGTGGCCTTAAAGTCCTTGAGAGGAATGACCAGGGAGAAACTTGGGGATCATCAGAGCTTTGGATTCAGTTTCCCATGGCTTCTGTTGCAGCCTCTCCTTGTCATCACCGTCTTCCCCATATCCCTGGGTTAGAAGACAAAGCTCAGGATTGGAGTTAGAAATAAGACCTCATTTTGGTCAGGCTCTAGGAAATTGAGGATCTTATTCAGTCAAGTTCTACTTCACTTTTCATCATCTTATTTGCTCCCTACCCCTGTGACTTGTTCTCTGTCTTTTATGATCCAGTGGGTCCCTGTCAGTCCAATGGTGTAGAGGTGTGGCCAACCTCAAGAAAATATGCCTGGATCACTTCTCCCCTCCTTTCTAAGCACAGTTCCCCACACCCCACCCCTGTGTTCTACCGCACTAAACCTGGCACATCCCACACCACCCCACGCTACCTACGTGGTCTCCACAGGAAGCCCCCCAGAATACTCAGTTCCTGCTTTTCTCTCCTCCCTCTGGCTACCCAGCCCATACGGAGATGTGCAGCCAAGCAGAAACAGAAAAGTGTCAGAGTTGGGGCTCTCACAAGCAAGTTCCCAGCCCCAAATGTAGCAAGTGGGAAGCCCTTTTTATCTCTGTCCCAAGCTGTTTTTTTCCATGCTGGCAAAATGTACAAATCCTGGAAAACTCTGGAAATGGAAAGAATGAATACTCTTCAGTAGGTGGCTGATTGCCAGTCTATTCCTGGCACCTGCCCTCGCTGATGATGCCCCATCTTTGAGACAGAAGCAGTTTCGCCAACCCCCAAATTCCTCCATGAGTTACCTATCAGGGATCAAGGCCACAGATGAGATGTGGGGTAGCTACTCCCCAAAGAGTGCTATGACTCTTTCCCCAATACACCCTCATATGTCTGACACACTCTTCACCCTCGAGAGCTACAGATGGAGTCAAGATGGAGATGAAAGTATTGGTTCATGAGGATCTACTCAGGGGAGCAACAACAAACACCCTTTTCTAGTTCCTTCACTTTCTGGCTCTTGAAGACATTAATTGACCCAGGTTCTCCTCATCCTTACAAGGGGGTGGCCACCTCAAAGGGTTTCTGTAGGAAATCAATAGAAAAATTTCCTATCAAGGTATTGATAGGAAAATAACTTGCAGAGAGTAGATCAGTGGGTGGTATGTGGGACCCAGGGGTCAGGTGGGGGACATCCTGAGCAAGGGTCTATGATTGGTACAATGTTTTTAGTAACTGTAAGACTTCACATGCCCTTCCTGATGGGTTGGCATTTCTGCTGATGGTGCTCTGTAAGGTCATGGCCCCAGAACGCACTAATGTCTGTGGTATTCTTCATCTCTATGAAGTACAAGAGAAAGAATGCCTATTGCAGTTGAAAACATCATTGATGAACCAACAAAAACAACAGAAAGAATTTTATTCATGGCTGTCCTCAGGTACCCATCAATCTTGTCACAGTTCTAGGTAGTACAAGGAGAGCACTCACTGCAGACAGCACATCTCTGGGGGAAGATAACGGTAATTGTGGGATTATTTGAGTTGGGTAGTGAGATGGCCACTTGCTTGTGTTTTGTTTGTGTTGTTGTTGGTCTTTTTTTATTATTATTTCTTTGGTTTGCCTTTTTGGTCACACCCAGCAGTGCTCAGGTCTTACTCCTGGCTCTTTGCTCAATTCTGGCTCAGAGATCATATATAGTGATAGCTATTAAACCTGGTTTAGTTACATGTTAGGCAAGCACCCTACCTGCTGTACTATCACTCTGAGACTGGCCAATTTTTTTTAAATGAGACTCTATATTTACTTCAGTAATGGATTTACACATGAAGCTATTTGGTAGCTGATTTTGCAAAAGCGATCAATTGAAGGTGTCCATACTAGGCAAAGAACTAATACTGGAATTTTCCAGCAAAACTTTTCTGAACTTGAGTGTCCCAACACATAGCTACTTTCCTCAGGAGATTGATGATGGTATATATAACCATTCATGGCATTCTGATGTTACATACGAAATGTCTCAGTGTTTGGAAGGTCTACTGCACTCATTAAACCCAAATCAAGCTAAAAGCTATATTTGAATGAGAATATTTTCATGTAACTGATGTGGCTTTAATGTTATGTACAATTGTTATGAAAAGCATATGTAAAGTATTTGATATGGTTGCAGATTCCATGTTGCCACTGACTTTAAGCCACTATCACTTGTCAAGTTTTAGTGCAATATCAAAGAATAACCTCAACTTTCCAGAAAGGCTATTCCAAACACCCTCTGTTTCCAACTTCAGATCCACTTCAAACAAAACAACTTTTTACAACAGATTGAATGCAGAAGTAGGCATGAGAGTCCAGCTGTCTTCCATGAAGCTGAAGTTCTTTGCAAGACATAAAATAAGGCCACTCTTCTCACTCCATCTTCCTTGGCTTTCCAAAAGAAGGTCTTTTCATAAATATATTACTTTATGCTGGAATGGTTTCATTATTATTTTTAAAACAAGTCTTTAAAATATTTGAATATTTGTTTTTATTTCCAATCATATTTTATATGTTGTTTGAGGTCCTTGATGCATTTTATTTAGTTTAATAGTGCATCCCCCTGTCGAGCACTGTTGGGGCTCAAGTCAGGCCCCTCCAAGCTCTGGGCTCCCACCGGCGCTGTAGGCCCATGGGTCTGAGACAAGACACCCCTGGAGACTATTCTGGGGAGGGGGAACTCAGGGTCCCCATGTGCTTGGCATGTGCTCTCCCCCTGGCTCTATCTCCCTGGGCCAGTCCTTAGGGAAATGTAGGAGTGTAATGTCCAAGGCACCTAGTTTGAGAAATGCTGGCACTGTGCAATGCCCATTTCAGTGCTGCTTCCTTTTATTTTTTAATTTTTTAAAGAATTTTTTAAAATTATTTTTTAAAGAAGTTTTATTGGATCACCATGAAATACAGTTACAAACTTGCATGATTGCATTTTAGTCAAACTATGCTCGAGCACCCATTCCTCCACCAGTGCTGTTTCCTTTTAAATCACTATTGGTGGTTGCCTTGCATGAGGCTGACCCAGATTTGATTCCTTTGTCCCTCTCAGAGAGCCTGGCAAGCTCCCGAGAGTATCCTGCCCACATGGCAGAGCCTGGCAAGCTCCCCGTGATGTATTCGATATGCCAAAAATAGTAATAAGTCTTACAATGGAGAGATTACTGGTGCTCACTTGAGCAAATCGATGAACAACGGGAGTGCTACAGTGCTACATTTTCCCTTCAGTTCCCAAAGTGAGTTTCTGATAAAAAACCTCAGAGATAGCTCCTCCTCCCAAGGGAAGCATCCTTTATCTACTTTCCTTCACCAGAGCAGGTGGGGTATGGGAGGCTCCTTCGCTGAAGGGAGGGTTTCTCTCCCTGTCTTCCTCCATCTTTCTCACAAGTCTTGCTGGTGCCAGAAAATAGGCTCCTCTTTGTACATTTTTGGGGTCTGGACTTCTGCTCGAGGCGAGATCCATCTAGGTTTGGAGCTGGTTTGGGCAGCCACCATCATGGGCAGGCTCAAAGTGTGCCTTTCAAAAATACCTGTGACTGTGAGTTTGGCTGTCGCCACCCCCCCAACACACACCCTGACACCATCCTCAGATATAGGCTGGTGAGATGCCCCCCCCTCCCCGCCACAACCCCATTTGTCTGGGAACTTGTGTCACTTCCACCTCCTCCTTCAGGTGCATGGAGACTCTGGGAACAGCCACTGTAAGTAACACGATCCCCTTCAGGCCCTTATTGATTGGTCCATCAGCTTCTGTCTGCAGTTAGGGAACCCGAGTCCCTAATAACTCAAGAGTCCTAACAGACTCCTTCAGGTTTCTTTAAGATGAAACCAAAGAGCCGTTACTTCAAGACAAAAACCCAAGAGAGCCGTTACTGTCCATGTTTTCTGCCACGTGCATGGAAGAACAAAGAAAGTCAGTTTGCACCCAAAGATGGGCCTGAAATAGATGCAGAGTCCAGACGTAGAAGGGTCTAAGCAGGGGCTGCTCTTTCCTGGGGAGCAGCCACATCCCTGTGAGTCACGCACCTCCTACGCTCAAGCCTGGCTTTTGTTGCTTGTTTGCTTAAGCAAGTCTGAGTTGCTAATCATTGTCAGAGGCTATTCGCTTAGCACATACTCATTTGCTCTGCTACGTGGATGACAAATAACCTTGCGTTTGATGATGCTGGTGAATCCATTGTTCTCTGGTTTGAGAATCTGCTGGTGCGTAAGCACATGTAGGTTTGGGTTGATTTGGGTTGATGCTACCTGTTCTGAGTAATAAAGTCCTGGGTGACTAGAAAATGCAATTTTCCTTCCTCTTTTAAAGGAATGCATGTGCTTCTCTGTTGCTCATGGAATTCAGACTAATAAGTGGATAGATGAAGGCTTGTTGTCCTGTTCATATCATCTTTTTTTGTGCTTCCAAAGAATGATTATTTTCAAATTCAAATTTGAAATCAAAGAATTCCCTGTTGTTCTACTACAACAGAGCAGTCCATAACTATTAACCTGGGATGAGAGAATAAAATTTAGAACTGAATATGTGAGGAAAACAATGCCCTTTTCATTTTCATTTCTATCTAACCAAAAATTAACATTTCTTTTAATTATAGACAACAAACTATAGTCATAGCAGCAAGGGCCTGAGGTGAAAATTATACGTTGATTCCTATATCAGATGAGAATGTAGTAGATATTTGGAAGAAATATTTGTGTTCATCATACTTCAAATGAATGGTAGTAATTAAGCCCTCTGTTTGATTCTATAATTTCACCCATGCTCCTTCCATAAAATATCCTAATATTTTAGTAAATCCTAAATAGGTTTCTTATGCTCAAAACACGATTCTAAGGTAGAATCTACTTTAATTCACCCTCTTAGAAGCAGGATAATTTATAAGAAGCAGAAGAATCAGGGCCAAAGAAACAGTACAGCAGGTAAGGCATTTGCCTTGCCGACCCAGGTTTGACCCCAGATGGTCTCCCAAGAATGGCCAGGAGTGATTCTTGTGCACAGAAGCACAGAGCCAGAAGTGGTCTCTGAGCAGAGCGGGGTGTGACCCCAAAACCAAAAGAAACAAGACGAAACAAAACTGATCTAAACTAAAAACAAAAAATGGAAAATCTATATAAGAAGCAGAAATTTAGCAAAAATAGTATCTGGTATAACTCAGGGCAGGTTTTATTTTATAATGTTGTTCTAGTTATGTACTTCGACACAATACTTTCGAAGTCTAGTGTCTTTGAAAGGACACAATCCTTTACTTTGCCCTGGGATCTTCCATTTAGGTTGGCCGCGTGGCAATAGCGCCTCTTGACTTGGGGCTGGAGGACTCACATCCATTATGAATCACTCACTGGGTCCACAGGTTGACCTGGCTGTTTGCTGGAAGCACAGCCAGAAGCATCCGAGTCTTCCCACGTGGGCGTCTCCACTGGGCTCCTAATTGCACAGTGTCTGGAGTCCAAGAGCCTGCTACAGTTCCGAAGGTTGCTGTCTCTTAAGAAGTGAGCCTGGAAATCAGGGCAGTTCCCTTCCACTGTATCTTATTATCTAAGCAGTCTGCTTTGGGATCAGGGGTGGTGGGGGTGGGTATATGTGTGTGTGCGTGTGTGTGTGCGTGTGTGTGTGTGTGTGTGTGTGTGTGAAGGGACAAAGCCCTCATTTCCTGCATCAAAGAATTTGTAGTCAGCTTTTATCTACTAAAAAAATGTAAAAAAGAAACGATTTTTCTTGGAATGATTTTTTTTATAACAAGACACTTTAAAGCTCCTTAAAATGAAAATTTCAAAGGGAATCCTTTAATAATCTTTGCAAATGACATTTTACTGGTGGGATGAAGAGAACTGATTGAGGGTGGTGTTTGCCATCTTCCCTCTCCTCTCTCATTCCTCTCCCCCTTGTTTTCTCTCATTAGCACAAACTGTTGAATTCTTCAACAGCAGACGATTTGAACAGGAAAGGAGAAGGAAAAGTGGGAGAAAAGGAAAGCAGATGCAGGAAGAGGTGTGGGTGGCAAGAAGGGATATGGAGGAGGGGTTAGAGGACCCACCAACCTTAATCAAAGGATGAAATGTTGGGGCACTGGTGAGCGCTGGCTCACTTTGGGGGAGGCATCCCATCCTGAGATCAGCTCAAGGGCAGCTCATGCGCAGATAATGATGCATTTGAAAGTTAATAAGAAATTGTATTTTTAGTTATTTATATTTGGGTGTTATTTTTGCAACAGCCAGTGATGACCAGGACTTAACTCCTGGCTCTTGCTCAGGGATCACTCCTGGCAGGGTTCTGGGGACCATGTATGGTGCTGGGGATAGAACCTTGGTCTGCCACTAGAAGGGCAACCAACCTCCTTATCTGTAGTACTACCTATCCAGCCTCAGAAACTTGATTTTTTTTTTTTTAGGGAAGAAAAAATGAGAACAATCTCAGTGTTCATCAATAGGGAGCTGGCTGGATAAATCATATAACAAATACCTACAGAATCCGTCTTCCTTACTTCTAGATTCTGTATTTATAAATTTGTCTTGCTACTGCAAGTTATCTGCAACCCTGAAGTTAATGCTCGAAGTGCTCTTGTGATTGGTTGACTTGGAAGAGCAATGAAACATGTGGGTGACCTGCTGTGTCATCCCCAGCTCAGGGTGATGTGACGCCCTGTCTCAACTCTCCTCCTGCGAACGGTGTCTCCTTTGCTGTCTTGTTTAGTGGAAGGCCTTCTGCATTGTTGTGCTTTGTGGGTGATTTCACCATTTCAAGTACCCCCAGCATGGTACTGAAGTGCTCATCCCGAGAATAAGAAGGCTGGGATGCAATTTCAAGAGAAAATGTGTGTGTGGATAAAGTTGGTTCATATGTGAGTCACGGTGCTGTTGGCAGTTGAGTTCAATGCTGATGAATCAGCAGCATATACTAAATACGTAATGATAGATTACAAACAATATCATTCTTATGTATAGATTATATCTATGACATGTGTCTATAGTGTATACTTTAAACAGAAACACACATGGAACAAGGTTAGGTATTGATTGGCTGATAAAACTGTAACCAGAGACCTGCAGGCTGAGTGTGTCTTTCTGTGATGAGCAGTGGTTTAGCGTTTATTTCAAGGTTCACAGTGTCATAGAATAGAACAACCACAGACAATGAGCATGGGTTCTTGTGAGCACAGCCACTACAAAGGATGGTGTGGAGTTGTGTTTATTGACAGCAAAGACAGTTCAGTAGCTCAATTCACAAGGACATATGGAGAAGGGTCTGAAAGATTTCTTACCAGCTAACAATGGTTATCTTTCTCAGGTGATTTAAATATTTTACTCAAGAACTGTGCATGCTTGAAAAACATTGTGACTCAGAGTATATGTCATTTTTCTTGGGGAAAAAATAGCTATTTTCACTGTAGAGAAACTATGAAATATAACACTGATAGTTAACAAGCTGGAATCCGTAAGAGAGCTAGTAAATCCTTTGTTTTTACTAATTCTCAGTTTTTTGTCAGTTCAACTGTCCTGGAAGTTGACTATGTTCTAGGTGCTGTACCACACATATGCCTGGGGTTCTTCTGGGAAGAAACACACAAGGATTCCAGTTCTTGTGGGGGTCAGATCCTGGTTGGCGGGGGCATGGCTCCTGGTAGATGAATTTAAGTTTATCCTGATATGAGAATGTGCAGAATTTTCTAGAAAGACACCCCCAGCCCCTCCAGCTAGAGTCTGAGCTCCTGTGCTCTAAAGTGGGCAATACTGAGAGTATTCCACAGGAGTCAACTCAGTAGGTTGGCTGTTTGCTTCAAACTGCTTTTCCTTCAATCTTTCCTGGCTCTGTGGCTTCTCTGATAACTGAAAAAGTGTTGTTGCAATTCTCCATCATAATATAGCATATATTTTGAACCTCTACTATTGGGTTGATATACATTAAGATGTTTATTTTCTTGATATTTGATCCTTTTGTAATTATGAAAAATTTCTGATTTTTCCCTAGTAATGAGAAGCTACCTGTGATGTATTCACTATGCCAAAAACAGTAACAAGTCTCACAATGGAGATGTTATTGGTGCCCGCTCGAGCAAATTGATGAACAATGGGAGGACAGTACTACAGTGCAACAGTGCAATAATGGAAATTCTGAATCCAAATTTGTCCAACTTAGCCACCAGGGTTTTCTTATTAACATCTACAGAGTATAACACTTTATACCTCCACCCAAATGAAAAAAAAACATTAAAAGTTGAATGGTAGAACATGTTTATTTAAGAAAAGAGAAAATATCAAAGACTCTCACAAGCCTGGGGAGTGTGTATCGAAGGAGGAACACCTCTGTTTTGTATTTAACTTTGTATTTGACTCCTGTTTATATTTAACTTTGAAAAAATTACTGTTGAGGTAAAAGGGTTCCAATAGTGTTAAAATTTATAGTATTGTACTAGATTACTTCATCCCACCACCAAAGTGCCCAGAACTTCTGACTCCCAGTTCCTATCTTTATTTTTTTTCCCAGTTCCTATAAATTAAGATCTATAAATTAACTATCTTTTATTTTTTAAAAAAAAAAAAGGGGCTGGAGCGATAGCACAGCGGTAGGGCTTTCGCCTTACACGCGGCCAACATGGCCGACCGGAGTTCGATTCCTCCG
>JAOXYA010480367.1:0-16412 GCA_028565675.1 Sorex palustris | reverse complement strand
GGGAAGTTGCCCAGCTTTGAGCAGGACAAAGGGGGAATGAAAAATCAAGCATTCTTTTACTTGGTCAGTAGGCAACATGCTAGCAACTCTGCATTAAAGGGGCCATTTTCACCATCAGACTGTCTCTCTTTTAGGGAGCCCTGGGGAGGCAGGGAGGCAGCTCTGGGTCATAGAATGCACACATGCATCTTAGCACCAGTCCCAGGTGAGGCCACAAAATAAAAGAAAAATCCAAAGTATTATTAGCTATAGTCTTCAAAGTATGCAGTGAGTTTGACTTTAGATACTTAGGTACTGCACTGACAGAGGGGAATCGAGCCATCAGGCTTCTGGGAGCTGCTTTGGGACTTCTCTACTGCCTTGCCTTGCCTCATTGCTAGGGGAAAGGAAACAGGTTTATAAGACCTTGTAGACACTACCTAACCAATAGGCAAACTATTTAAGCTGAACAAAATAACACAATATCTATAGAGAAATACATAGCTTCTATGTCACTCCAATAAAACACCTTAATCTTCCTGAGTATTACATTGAGGGATAACAACATGCCCAGATCAATAAGCTTCCTACAAACCACTTTCTATTCCCCTCAAAAGATTTCAAGATCAAAACGCAATCATGAAAGTTTGTAATCTGTAACTGTATGTCATGGTGGTTCATTAAAATAAAAAATAAATTAACAAAAAAGATTTCAAGATCACAAAGAAAACAAAGATGGAGTGTGTTAATTTGAATGGAAAATTCCAGTAACTGTGAGTCGCCTTTTGTTTTGTTACCTTGCATCCGAGAACCAGAAATGCTAAGGAAAGGCAGGATTGTCTGAGATTCTTTATTATCTGAGCTGCATTCACAAGGTTTGGGGGAGACACACATTTGTAATGGGTAGATCAACACTCATTGTGCCCGATGCCAACTTCAAAGTCCTGGTGTGGCCAGGTGCACAGCATGTTTTGTAGAAAGTTCCTCAACTAGGAAGTGCTAAATCCCCCAAATACGAAAGTGGCAGGTGGATCTTATGGAACCTTGGACAGATCTCTTGTTGGCTAAACTTAAACTTCAAATGTCCTAAGACTGATCTTAATTCCTAAAACTGATATATAGGTTCCACGGAGGCCTTCTAATGAATTAGAGCCAAGGTCTGGGTATTTGTTCTAAGTTTCCTTAGAGGATAGAATGTGAGGATTGTTGTATTTCACTCACGGGACATTAAGCCCTGTCAGAAGAGATCACTAACATGTTCTCAAAGGTTGAGCCTTGTGTGCTCTTTCTATAGATAGATAGATAGATAGATAGATAGATAGATAGATGTATTTATGTATATACCTGTGAAAAAAAATTTCTCTCTAAAATTGGTTGCCTCTTACTTGAACGGTACTCTTGGAGTATGAGTGGTGTGTAGAATGAAATGTCGTGTGGTTGCAAATGGAACTGCATGGTCCAGGAATAGGTTCACTCATGCATGCGGCTTGCCCCGAGCGTGTGGAGATTAGCTGTGAGCAGGGCGGCAGTTGAGTTCTGGAGATTTTGGGCTGCTGGGGTTGGGTCCCTTGGGGCGGGGATAGGTCTCCCCTGGCCTCTTGGGGCACTCTGAATGAAACAGCCTGGCATGGGTCTGGCAGCATGGTTATGGCAAGTGTCATGTTAGGCTCCCTTCTGGGAGAGAAGGACATGCAACTCTTAGATATTAGTTTTATACTTTTTAAATGTATATTCCACAAATGAACATGCATGTTTGTAAAATAGGTCACATTCAGGACTGGAGCGATAGTACATTGGGTAAGCCATTTGCCTTGCATGTAGCTGATCCACGTTCAATTCCTGATATTCCATAGGTCCCCAGAGCCTGCCAGGAGTGATTTCTCAGTGCATAGCCAGAACTAACTCCTGAGTACGTCCAGGTGTGACCCCCAAACCAAAACAACAACCAAGCTACCTTCCATTTAGTTAATATGTATAATAATAATAATGATAATAATAATAATAATAGCATTTTATAGCAAAGAGTAATCTGGTAAAAACATTTATAATTTTTAACCCTTTTGTATAGTTTTTTTCAAATACAGAAAAATTGATTTTTTATTTAATAATATTTTGGTTTTAAAATCTATTATTATCAAAACACCAAGACTTACAAAGTTGCTCCTTAATACAGTTATTTCAAGTATACAATGTTCCAACACCAATACCACCAGTGTGACCTTCCCTCTACCAATGTCCCCTATTTCCCTCCCACCCTTCCAGCCTACCCCCTTAAGCGAACTTATAACAAATGTACTGCAGATTGCTTGCTCAAACACAACTTAGAGGAATGGCCAAAGGAACTGTCACAAAATAAATCAATTAGAGTTAAATGTGATGCTTTGTTGCTATAAGATTTTAATCTATGTAAATAAAGGAATTCAAATCATTTCATAAAATATACACGAATGTCTATTCTCATTTATGAAAATAAGTTTCATAGGCTGCAGCGACAGTGCAGCAAGTTGGGCATTTGCCTTGCACGAGGCTGACCCAGGTTCAATCCCTTGGAAGTGACCTCAAAGCACTGGCAGGTCTGGCCCGAAAACCAACCAACCAGTGAAGTGCCAAGATCACCATCACTCCAAGTGAGGGCATCTGCATCTGCGGCTTCCCTCAAGCAGAATGTTTCATTTACAGCCATACAGTGCTATTGTTATTTTTTTGGGGGGGGTATCAGATTTTGGCACCCAAGTGTACTCAGGGCTTACTCTTGGTCCAGTGCTTGGGAGTCACCCTCAGTGGTATTCTCTGGTCACCTTGTGCTGCCAGAGATGGAATCTGATTCTCCCTGGTGAGATGCAGCCCATTGAGCTCTTTCTCCAATCTGCTGTGTGGGATTCCCATCTGAGACGGATAGCAGAGTCAAACTGTAGACAAATTGCCCTGCAGCATCAAGACTGAGTTTGGAGGAGCGAGTCTAGATGCCGAATAAGTATTCCAGGGATGGTTTGGGTGACCCACCTGCATTCTACAGATCTACAGTGTGGTGTGTGGAAGGGTCAGGAAGGAGGAAATAGAATCTGACGGCCAGGCAGGTAAAGGGCAAAGAAAGATGTCAGAAGAAGCTGGGGATTTGGTTGAGCCTGGTAGAATGCACAGAGCTGCCTGCGTGGAATTTGAGGAGTTTGACATTAAATAGCAGCTCCTTGTTCTCTACAACACATTGGATTTTACACACATAACAATCAGGTGTTCCTGTACCTTGGAGTTTCTTACATTACAGATAGGACACTCAGTTCTAAAATATGCTAACTCCAAAATTAGAGAGTAAGGAGGATAGTACCTGCCACAGAGGCAGGGAGTGGGGAGGGGTGAGGAGGGAAGTTGGGCACTTGAGAACAACGGTGGTGGAAAATGGACACTGGTTGAAGGTTGGGCGCTCAAGCATTGTGTGACTGAAACATAATCATGCAGGTTTGTAACTATCTCACAGCGATCAAATAAAACTTCTTCAAAGGGAAAAAAAGATGCTAATATGTCATAGACACCACTGCTAATGTGGCTGTTAGCATGGGCCAAAGAATGTCATTGCAGGATCAGAGGGATATTAGAGCTGGTAGGGAGTTTGCCATGCACATGGCCAACCCGGGTTTGCACACTTACGATGAGGCCCTGAGCACTGACAAAATAATCTCTGAGTGTGGAGCCATCAGTAAACCCGAACACTACAGGTTGTGGTTTCCACCCACCCCCACCCAACTAAGTCTTTACAAAGACTTCGGATGTCAAACCATACGTGCTTGACAGATTGATAGCGACCATCAGACTGTAGTGTGGATTGGGGCAGACATGCAGATGTCCGAGCTCTGGAAACAGTATGGAGGATATGAACCCTGGAGTAACGATTTTATTTTCCTTGAGTTTAAGTTTCTAAAGTACAATACCAAATAGGAATTTTTAATCTTAGCCATACCAAGCAATGCTCATGGTTCTGCCCTCCGGAGGAATCCTAGTGGTGTTCAGGGAACCCTATAGGATGTCGAAGAATGAAGCTGGGTTGGCCGTGTGCAAGGTAACAACAGCCTTACCTGCTGTATTATATCACTCTGACCTAACATCAAGAATGCTTTATATTAGTAAAATTTCTTTGAGTGAACACCATTCCTCTGTTTGTATTACAGGAAGACAAATGAAATGGTTTGGTGGTTCTTAATTCTCACCTATGTATGAATCGCCCAGCGAGATACCAACTCATTGATTCCTGGGTTTTCTCTTTCTTTTTGGCTCCTTAGATGCTGTTGGCGCTGACCTGAAACTTCCTGTCTCCTCTCAGGACTCTTTTGTCACTGTAGGGGATATTTATGAATGTAATGAGGAACGACGCCTGAGGAAACTTATTTCTAAGAAGTTTTTTTTAACATATTCGGTAATGACAGGAAAGAGATCAAACCCGGGTCTCCAGTCATCCCCAATGCGTTCAGGGGATGATCCCTGAGTGCAGAGCTAAGAGGGAGCCACGAACCCTTCCAGGGATGTCCCAGAAGAAGAAAAAAATAAAAACAAGGATGAATTGAGAGGAGCAAATCTGGAAGCAAAATTAACCCACAGATGGTTTGGCTCCTAACCTGTGCTCTGTTTCAGTGTGGTGTGTGAGAAAAAAATAAGAAGAGAAAAAATATAATTACACTGCAAGGTGTTGTTAGGGCCAGGAGAGAGGAAATAGAATTCCACTTCTGGGCAGGGGGAAAGGGCACAAAAAGATGTAGAAGCTGGGGATTCGGCTGAGCCTGCAAGGATGCACGGACCTGCCTGCTGTGGAAGAATCTGGAGTTTGACATTGAACAGCAGCTCCTGACGCCACTTAACCCGATGCATTTTATACACGTAACAATCAGGAGTTCCTGTACCTTGGACTTTCTTACTTTACAGAGAGGACACTCAGTTCTAAAAGAGGCTAACGAATATGTCCTAGATCCTACTGCTCATGAGCCTGTTAGCCTGGGCCAAAGAATGTCATTAAAGGGTTGGAGGGATATTGCAGCAGGTGACCAGCCCAGGATTGATATCCCCAGCACACTCCACAGGATGCCCTGAGCACCACCAAGAATAATCCCTGAGAGCAGAGCCAGGAATAATCCCTGAACACTGCCGATTGTGGGGCCTCTTCCCCTCCCCCAGATGAAATGTTTACAAATCAGATGTCCAACAGTATGTGCCTGACAGATTGTTAGGTTGCATCAGACTGCGGTGTGGTCAGAGACAGACTACATACCAGCTCATTGTTCCCTGGGTTTTCTTTTTCTTTTGTGTTCTAGATGCTGGTGGATGTCGTTTGTCTGGTGCCTGGCCATCTCTATGATGTTGTGAGTTCAGTCTGTCTTGTTCCTGCTTGGGCATCAGCAGCTGCAGTCCTGTCCTCTGTGTCCCCTTGGTGACCCCACTGCATCGAATCTGTCCCTGGAGTTCCCATTCCCTATGACTTTGTACCAGCCACAAGCACTGCGGGAGAACATTTGCTAGTCCTGCAGGAGCGGGGAAGGGTAGCCGGCTTGGGGGCTGCCTGTCACCAGCTGTCATACCTCACCCTTCCCTCCCCGCTCCCCAAGATCTACATGTACCTAATTTGTTTTTGGATGGCCAGGTTGAAAATGACTTGTTAAAGGAACGAAGTGACCTGGCGCCGCCCCACCTCCCCCAGTCATTTCACTCACACCATCCCAGTCATACTCGGGCAGGCTTGGCCCTCACGAGCCTGTCAGCCTCTGTCAAGGTTTGACAGAGCAATGGCAAATGTCTGCACTGTCGACAGAGCACAGCTGTATTCCATCGTTGAATTCACTCTTGATCAAATTCTTATTCCAAAGCAGTCACGACTTTTTAAACCATTTCTCTCCTGAGTAGTAAGATCCATAAGAGACAAGGCCTCCCCCTTCTGGAAGATTCTCTTTCCTTCTGCTCCATCCAACCCTGACACTCTTGAATTGGTTGAAAGCTCTCCTATGACTTCTCTTCCTCCACTGGAGCAAGCGATAGCTCAGAGCCTTGAGGTTCCCAATTGGGTTTTTGTTTTTCAATTCAATAACATTTTCCTGAAAGGATAGTGTTGTGTGGGGGGTGGGGGGCTGGGATCTGCTCTGCCCGGCAGTTTGCCCACTGGACACATGGGTGCTCAGAGGGCATCCTTAGCGGCCCTGGGAGGGCACGGGGAAGCTTCCCCCGTGTGTCCCTGGCTGTGGTGGGCATAGGAAAGGGTTGGGCTGCACCATTTCTGCTTAGGTGGCCCTCGTCTGCTCAGATCACCGAGGGTGGGGGGGCGAATCCTTGCCAATATGGCTCTGCCGAGGGCTTTGGGGTGCTTCAGTCACCGCACCTGGACTGCAGAGTTGTGGAATCCCCTCTTGCATGCACCTGGATGGGAGACATTTGGGGCTGGGAGTGGGGCTTCTCTGTCCCAGCATCACCTATGGACAAAAGATTCTTTTTTCAGCTTCTTTTTTGTTTTCTGAGTATTTTTTTGACCATATCCAATGATACTCGGGGCTGGATCTACACTCAGGGATCACTCCTGGTGGGCTCTGGCGACCACCTTGAGTACAAGAACTCACACAGGCTAGCCACGTGCACTGCCCTAACCAATGGACTATGTCTCCAGCCCTGTGTTTTTGTTATATTGACAAAAGGGGGGCAGTTGAAGGGCCAGCGAGACAGTATAGTGGGGAAGACGCTTGCCTGGCATGTGACAAACCGGGGTTCAGTTCCTGGCATTCCATTTTATCTCAAGCAAGCGTCGTGACTGATTGCAGAGCCAGGAGTCAGGTTCAAACCTGACAGCATCGCTGGGTGTGCCCCCCCCAAAAAACAAGAAATGTCTCTGGCGAGGGTGTGGGCCTTTCCCTTGCTGGCACCTGGGTTGGTGTTGGTTCTGGAGTTCTCATGGTGAAGAGATACATCTCACCATGGATCCCATGAGGGTGTCGGGGTTCTGTTCTTGCACACAATGCATGGGACAGGAGAGAGATGGGCCAGGATTGGCCCACTGGGTTGTCTCTGGCGAACAGAGGGCAGCGGGGAGAAGAACCTTTCCAAAACAGCCTTGGGGAGGAATGGGGGAGGCCACGGGGCCCCTTCACTCAAGCAGTCTTGGGAGGGGTTAGAGTGGGAGGTCAGTATGTTTCAGGCTCCAGGGCACTGGGAATTCGTGGCCTTGGAAATGGCATTGCCGTTGGGGTCCTTCATGTACACAGACCTTCAGGGGATCGAGATGGGACTTCAGGCTGGGGCCAGCACACCCGGTCACCCAAGGGTGCAGAGGGCCTTGGTGAGGGAGTTCAGAAATAGCTTGCCTGGTGTTTTGCCTCCTCCCATGCTTTCAGGGAGGGGTACAGCAGGGTTAACCTGCTCTTCTGTTCCACTCAGGCAGCCCCGGCAGCCAGAGTGTGTGGGGGAATAGGGTGTCAGTGTAAGAGGTTCCAGTTAGGTGCTGGGATTCTTTTCCTGCAGGCAGGACTAACTGGGTGGGATGGAGTTAGGGGGTACGGATGGGCCCAGCTCAGCTCTGGTGGTTCCTGCACACACCAGGGGTTGTTCGGTTTTGTTCCTTTTTGTTTGGGGGCCACATCCAGCAATTGCTCAGGTCTGGCTTTGCACTCAGGGATCATTCCTGTCAGTGCTCAGGAGTGCTGGGGATTGAACCCAGCTGGAAGGCAAGTAAGTGCCCTGTCCACTTTGCTATTTGCTGTCTTTTTCTTTTTCTTTTTCTTTTTTTTTGGATTGCTATTGAGGGGTGTGGACTGGTCTCTCCAGGATGGGGTGCAGTTACGGGGGTCAGTCTGGGGCTGCTCGGCTTTGTTCTTCCAGGGAACCACAGAGCGTTTAGGAATAGCTCTGCCGATGGCTACATGACCTTCACTTGCATGAGCCTGATGAGACACATATTGGGTGGGGGGCGGGCATGCTTGGCTCTACCCAGAAAGCCTCTGGCATACAGTTGAGGCAGAACAGGACGCTCTGAAATATCACTGTCAAGACTTTAGTGGGATTTTCCCAACATGTACCTGGAGTACACACAGGGTCCCGGGGAGAAAAATACATCATGAGATAGGTGGGGTGGCTCTGGACAAAAGCTGTGGGACCCTTTACCAAAGCACACCAAAGTGAGTGGAGGGAGATAGTGGCTGTGCATTTAAGTGGGATAAGGAGGGAGGGGCATAGAGGGGCAGGATCCCAGGACTTATGACAGAGCCATTCTGAATAAATTTGAATAATTCCATGAATAAACTTGTAAATTGTAATAAAATAATATCTCCTCAGATGAACTGACTGAGATGAACTGACTGAACCGAACTTAGCTCTAGGGCTCTGGGAAGAGTTCTGAGTCCTGCCACCTATGCTGAGCATCCCGGAAGAGCATCATTGCTACTATAACTGTGAGGTCACTATGGTACGGGCAGACTTACATGTGTCCAACTGCACAAAGGATCAACCCTCCAGAAATATGGAGAGTAGCCAAGCCAGGCCCTTGTGCATATGTAGATTCTGGGCTTTGATTTACAAATATATTCATGATTTAGTTTCAGGCATAGTTTTCCAGCTGCAAACCCGTCACCAGTGACAACTCTCCTACCCTGGGACTCCCAGTTTCTCTCCTGTCCTATAACCTATCTCTTTGACAAGCACATTTTGAGGTTTGCTTATTGTAATTTGGGTATCATGCTTTTAGTTTTTATTTTATTTATTTTTTGGGGGGTCACACCCGTTGATGCACAGCGGTTACTCCTTGCTCATGGACTCAGGAATTACTCCTGGTGTTGCTCCAGGGACCATATGGGATGCTGGGAATCGAACTCAGGTTGGCCGCATGTGAGACAAACGCCCTACACGCTGTGCTATCTCTCCAGCCCCAAGGACTAAGGTTTGGGGGGGCATATGTCAGATTTCAGAAACCTGTGCTCCCCAAAATCCCTCAAGGCACCCGGCTCCCAGCTCATTAGAGGCCCAGAAACACTTGCTCCAGACCCCTGTGGGGGTTCTGGCTCCTGAACTTGGCTAAGTTCCCTCACAAACTGATTTCCAATTTCCCAGTATTCTCCTGCAGTCATAAATTATTTTATTTACCTCAGGTTTCCTCTTCATGCCTGTTGCCCCTGAGTCCTGCAACTCCAGAGAACATCTGACCCGCTGTCAGATAAAATGGCTCAGCTGCTGTAAAAAGGGTCAACTTCTTGGTTTCATCCTAGTCAGGGTACGTGGGGGCCCCAGGAAAACTCAGCGCCTCACTTTGTCGGCAGGAAGTCAATTTAGAAGATGGAACTTTGCTCTTGATCCTGAAAGGAATTGTGGGTACCAACTGCTAGGGGTGGTGTGTGTGTGTGTGTGTGTGTGTGTGTGTGTGTGTGTGTGTGTGTAATACTTGGGTGGGAGAAGAAGGTTGAAGCCACTAGGACAACTGATTGCTTTAACGGGTTGTTTTCAGTCGTGTTTGCTGTAATATCCTATCACAACAGTCATGGAGAGCTGGGGGCGGGGACTAAGTAGCAAATAACAGGAACACCCAACACTCTCCCGAGATGGGCAACACTCTTCTTTGCCCATCACTTCACACCTGGTCACAGAGAGAGCAAGGTAGCAAAGTCCGTGCTCATGTGCACATGACTGTGAATAGAGAAGATGTGAAGGTTGGGGGCTAGGGAGCTTGTGGGGTCAGTCCCAGACAGGCACAGCAAGAGAAGCAGCAGGGCCCAACAGGGGGGGACACAGGTGACAGATTTCAGACCAGGACAGAGAAGGTTGCAGAGACAAAACCAGGTCATTGTACACTGGAGGTGAGCAGACGGCGAGGGACAGGACCAGACTATCGTACTCAGGACCAGCCATCATGGGACAGGACGAAAGACGTCGTACATGGGCAGGAGATGCTTGGACTTTGGGTCGGGCAATGTACAGTTTTCTTTTCCTTGACTGACTTGAATGTACAGTAAATTCACTTCTTAAGCCTTTGAATTTTGTGTGGAAATAGTTCATTCAGATGTCAAAACCTACAGACTCAGGAAAGCACCCACTCTCGAGGTCACAAGACACCCTAAGGTACAGACCTCACCAGAAAGTGCCTCCTCTGTAGAAGTTGGACAACTGTCCCAAGGGCGTCCCCGGGGTCCTTTGGTCTCTGTTGTCCTGTGCTTCCCCTAGAGTTCATTGCTTCAGTCTCATTCCTGGGTTCCTTCATGCAAACTTAAACGTGCATTCTCCACTCTTTGTGTCCAAGAGATTGTATACTCTCTAAGGGGTGCGGGTGTGGAGCTGCACCTCTCTCCCTCTATCCTGGAGATGTTCCAGCCGCTGGAAGAGTCCGCCAGCCCCCACATGCTCCCGTGCTTCAGTCTGGGCAGTCCCACCAGTTTGCATGTTTAGAAATTAGATAAGAGCCGAGTGAGTGCTCTCCATGTCAGAGACCCAGGTTCAATCCCCCCACTGCTTGGTCCCCCACTCAGTGTCAGGAGTGATCCCCTGCACACAGCCTGGAACAGCCCCCGAGTGCCACTGGATGTGGCCAGAAAACAAGAAAGGGTATTAAGTTGCTTTACCCACACAGCTGACCAAGCTTACCTGGGTCTATTCCTCTGCCTTTGATTCCTCTGCCCCTCTCTGAGAGCCAGGAAAGCTACCGAGAGCATCTTGCCTGCATAGCAAAGCCTGGCAAGCTACGCATGACATATTCGATATGCCAAACACTATGCCAAACACAGTAACAATAAGTCTCACAAAGTTACTGGGCCCACTCGAGCAAATTGATGAACAACGGGAGGACAGTGAGAGTGGCAGTGATTTTTGAAAAATTTGTTTCAATTGAATCACAGTGGAATACACAGTGACAATGTTTTTATGATTGGATATCAGTCACATAATGTACCGACACTTGCCCCTTCACCAGTGTACATTTCCCACCACCAGTGTCTCCAGTTTCCCGTCACCCACCCCCCATCTCTATGGCAGGTACTTTGCTCCTCTCTCTGTCTCTGTCTCTGTCAATTTCTGTTTCTCTGTCTCTGTCTCTCTCGCCTTTTGGGCCAAGCTGTTTTGAGTCCAGTCTATGTTTCAGGAATTCCTGTGACTTTATTATTTCTTTTAACTTTTTGATTTGCTTTTAGGCCATATCCAGAAATTCTCTGGGTTGTCTCTTCCTCTGCATTCTGGAATGCTTGGGAGACCATATGGGATCCTGGGGGTCGAATCCAGGTCAACCACACCCAATCCAATGGCCAACTCACTGTACTATCACTCCTGCCCACTTCCTGTGACTTTAATCCTCCCTTCTCTTCATCCTCAACTCCCACCACTTTATTCCATTACACCTGATACCCACTGATTCTGATTTTTTTTAACTCAGTGAATATTCCTCAATTGCTCATTGAACACTTCCATTTGCACTATCCTCAGCGGTACCATCCAACACAATAGCTTTTCATCCCTTGCTGTATTATATATATTTTTCTATTTTGCAGGAGATTTTTCTTTTTTTATTGGATCACGGTAAGATAAAGTTACAAAGCTTTCATGTTTGAGTTTCATTCACACAATGATCAAACACCCATCTCTCCACCAGTGTGAATTTTCCACCAATGTTCCCAGTATCCCTCCCGCCACCTTCACCCCATCCCATGCCCTGCCTCTGTGGAAGGTACCTTCCTTCTTACTCTCTTTACTTTTGGGCATCATGGTTCACAATACAGATACTGAGAAGCCATCATGTTTGGTCCTTAGTCTACATTCAGCACACAACTCCCATCCCGAATAATTCCTCCAATCATTATTGACTTAGTGGTCCCTTCCCCATCCCATCTGCCTTCTCCCCCCGCACATGAGGCAGGCTTCCAAACCATGGAGCAAGGGTTACCTTGACTCTACTGTCCTTGGGTGTTAGTCTCATGCTATTTTATATTCCACAGGTGAGTGCAGTCATTCTATGCCTGTCCCTCTCTTTCTGACTCTTTTCACTTAGTCCATGCTATTTTTAATCCTGGTCATTTAATATCCATTCAAGTGGCCAGAGAGATTATGTAGCAGGTAAGACACTTGCTTACACTTGGCTGACCCAGGTCTGATCCCAGGCACCTCATATGGTTCCCGACACAGAAGTAAGCCCTGAGCATAGGCAAGTAGGACCCCTCTTCCACAAATAAAACCCCATAAAATCCAGGTGAACTACCTACATTTCAGAACTGAAATGCCTCAATGTGGCCAGTGAGCACTGTTGGACAGAGAAGCAAAAGGGATGGGCTTCAGTGCTGTGGTCATTGTACAGGACATATAGGCCGGAGATCTGTGCTCATGAAGTCCTGAGCACCACTGGATGTGTCTCCTGAAAACTTCAAAAAATTTCCTGAATGGGGGGAAGGGAGGGAAGGAAAGACAGAGGGAGAAGAGAGAGAGGGAGGAGGTGAGAAAGAAAGAGGAGGAGAGGGAGGGAGGGGGGAAGAAAAGCATCTGCTATAGAGGCAGCCTGGGATGGGTGGGGGGTGATGGGAGGGAACCTGGGGACACGTGCTGGAAAATGTCCACTAGTGGAGGGATGGGTGTTTGGAACACTGTATAACCAAACATCTAATCATGAACAGCTTTGTAAGGGTCTAAGAGGGATTCAATAATGAAATCTTTAAAAAATAAACAAATAAATAAATAAAAGATATCCCTAGCCTATAGGTCTAATATCCTTTTTTTGTTTGTTTGTTTTTATTTTTTGGGGGGGTCACACCCGGAGATGCACAGGGATTACTCCTGGCTCTGCACTCAGAAATTACTCCAGGCGGTGCTCAGGGGACCATATGGGATGCTGGGTATCGAACCCAGGTCGGCCGCGTGCAAGGCAAATGCCCTACCCACTATGTTATTACTCCAGCCCCCCAATGTCCATTTTTGCCTCTAGAGTTCTCAGTTCACGTATCTAAATCTTTAGTCTTTGTTCCTTACCAATTCTCTTTCAGGTGGAGGTGTTTTATCCAGCTAATGCGGGTCACACTATAGGCTTATTTTTGTTTTTTGGGGGGTGGAATAGGGTCATTGCTGGTAGTGCTGAGGGGATACTCCAAGTCCAGTGCTCAGAGGTGACTGGGGAAACTGTGGTGCTGGAGTTCAAACCAGAGCCTCCCATTTGCCACGTATGCATTGGACCTTTTGAACCACCTCCCTGGCCAGACTGTTCAGCCCAATGGTCAGGGATGTGATTTTTGTGTGTGTGTCTCTACCACCTACCTGGCATAGAGCCGAGCACATCATACATGCTTAATAAATGGGGGATAAAATAATAAGGATGAGGAAATAGGCCCATAAAGGAAGAAACTCAAGGTCAAATTCTGTAGCCAAGCTCCTTGAAACTCACAGTACCTCCTTGGGAGGAGATTGTCCTTAACTTCTGTTCACTTTCACTTGTATAAAATTGTCTTCGTTACTGAGGACGAAAAATTTCACTCAACACACAAGAAACTGGTCCTTCATTTGGCTTTAGCCTGGACTCAGGGAAGTTACTGAGTATCTGCTGCTAAGGACACCTAGAACCAGGACCGGAGTGATAGCACAGTGGGTTGGACATTGGCCTTGCTCAAGGCTGACCCGGGTTCAATCCCCAGCATCCCATCAGGTCCTCCGAGCATTGCCAGGAATTTATCACTAAAAAATAGATAGCCAGAGCCTCAGAGAAACTCATGTGAAAAGTGAGTGGAGAAAGTTCTGGAAACCAAGTATTCTGTTTCCATCGAAATATACTACATGTGTTTTAGGGGGTTGCCATAACAAAATGTTCTTCCTTTGTCTTCCACACAGTCCTTCCTCTGTTTCTATGTACCCATCACATTTTATAAGGCCACCAGGAACATTGGGGTAAGGCCCACCTCAAACATCTCATTGGAATCTCACCCCCTTCAAAGTCATCCTGATGTCGGTTGGCCCCACCAGTAGCAGGTAGGAGAATGACAGTCACTTTCTCCCCATCTGCCTCTGCCACCTGGAACCCGTGGTTTCTGCGGTCTTGTCTCGCCTCTCAGAAAAGAATTTCAGGACTAGATAAGCAGTGAGGTGAAACATATTTTACTAGGGGGTTTTGAAGGGAAGGAGGGAGAGAAAGTGGGAGACAGTGGAGAGTAAGAGAGACAGTAACACGCTCAAGAGAGAATGCGGGCTTCTCCAAGGGCAGAGAGAGCCCCTACACACATCCCAGCGTTAGACAGGAAAGCATGAAAGTCCACATCTCAAGAGGGGAGATGTGGGAGACGCGTGTGCCCAGGTACCTCATGTGCTCGGCCCTGTGGGCACAAGCAGCATGGGGACTCTGGCAGCATATGTGCACGCTTCCTTTGTTTTAGGTGGCCTTTATCGGGTTTCTCCAACCTGCCCTCAGGTGGGGCTTCTACTAGGTCAAAGTCCATTACTGAGGAAGTTGCCTAGTGGGATTGGTAGTGATGATGGTCTTCTTTGAAATTTTATTCCTGGCTTTTTTTCTGCAGGAGCTTCTCTGGGTCTGTTACTAGCCATAAGTGAGGGTCTGATCAGACCTTAGTTCCTGTTTTCTGCAAGGTTGGCCTTCACAACTTCAGAGCTATTCCCAGGAAATTTACTGGCATTGTCTTGGAAAGGGACCTTCCATATCTGCCTGCCTACATACATCAATTTCCTCCAAAGGTGCTAGACCTTAGGAATTCAACATAGGAAGCATTGGAAAGGGAGAAGGGCGGATAATTCAGTCCCGGCAATACTATTACATAGCCTCTTTCAATCACATTTTTTTAATGAAAGGCTAGTATGGTGAAAAGCTAGTATGGTGGTTGCCTGGCATATGGTGTGCCTTGGTTCAAAACCCCATCACTGCATATGATGCTCTGAGCACCTTCAGGAGCAACTCCTGAGTACTGCTTGGTGTGGCCCACACCCTCCCTAAATCCACAGAAGTAACGTTGTACTTAGTAAAATGTGGGACTTTATTCTTTACAGGGAAAAAGATGACACAATTACTTTGAGAAAAGTCTTTTAAATCAGGATTGGAGGGATAGTACAGCAGATAAGCACTTCCCTTGTATGCAGTCAACCTGGGTTCTATCCTTGGCATCCCATGACCTCCCAAGGATCGCCAAGAGTGATTCCTGAATGCAGAGCCAGGAGGAACCCCTGAGCCTCTCTGGATGGGACCCAAAAAGGTAGGGGCTGGATCTATCTCTCCAGCTCCAGGAAAAAGAAATTTTTCTAAAGAAAAATCCCTGTCTCTTCCTCCAAACAGGAGCGAAACAGGAGGTAATTACTGAGTCTGAAGCTGGTGAAGTTGACGGGACCCTCTGCCAGGCTGCGGGTGAATGTCTGTGTGTTAATCCAGGGCCATCAAAACACACAGTGACTTGGTCCCCAGAGACCTTGTCACTTTGAGCTCAGGAATTTTTCTGATGTGCCCATGGACTCACAAATTACTGTCTGAGTTGCAAATGGATCAATTCAGAAAAGTTTTTAATGAAAGTCCACCTCAGGTGTTAACTTCAGAAACTTTCCCATTTCATAGCCTGAGTCCACAGAGTTCTGCAGGAGCAGAGCAGGAAACAAACTTGGGCATAATTGGCTACTCGCAGAGAAATCAAAATTTGTCATAGCTGATCAAATAGCTCTGACAGCTTTTGGAGAGTATTTGCTTTTCTCTAAGGCTTCTCTCAATTTTGGATTTATTATGGAACATCCAAGTCTGAATTGATTTAGGAAAAGAATTATAAATGATAATTCTTTTTTAGAATTTAATTTTTTTAATGAATCACCTTGAGATACAGTTACAGACTTACAAAACTTTAATGTTTGAGTTTCAGTCCTATAATGATTGAGTATCCATCCCTCCACCAGTGCCCATTCTCCGCCACCAATGTTTTCATTATCCCTCCTGCCACCCCCACCCATCCCCCTGTCCCCTGCCTCTGTGGAGGGCATGGACCCGTTTACTCTCTCTTTTTGGGTGTTATCTTTTGCAATACAGGTAGTAAGTGGCCATCATGTTTGGTCTATAGTCTACTTTCAGTAAGCATAAATGATTTTTATGAGAGGGAAAAATAATTTTAACAAATATTCTCATTGCTTAACCAAATTTTTGTGAAAATACATGAAAAGTATCATAACATTTTACCTTAGTTTTCACTATCATTAGGTTTTGATACAAATGGAAATTTACAATTAAATGAAAACAAAATGTCAAAGAATATGTACAAATTTGTGGTGAGTTGTAATTCAGGGTATGCACTGCTTGAAACTCATATATTGATTTTCAATTCCAGTTGCTGTAGAATCTATCTGAGGAATTAAAACAAATATTAAGAGAGCACTGAACTGTCCTCCCATTATTCATCAATTTGCTCGAGCAGACCCAGTAACATCTCCATTGTGAGACTTGTTGTTACTGTGTTTGGCATATCAAATACATCACGGGTAGCTTGCCAGGC
>JAOXYA010480355.1:0-16415 GCA_028565675.1 Sorex palustris | reverse complement strand
TGGGATGCTGGAAATTGAACCCGGGTTGGCCGTGTGCAAGGCAAACGCCCTACCCACTGTGCTATTGCTCCAGCCCCGAAGAGAGCCCCTATTAGGAGTTTTATTATGATTATTTTGATACCTTAAAAAAAATCACTATTGTGGCTGCCCCAGGCCTTTAAGGTTAGTAGATAATCAGGGGCCTGTTGTTAGGTTGTGTTAGCAATGGAGGCGGTAGAATGGCACATTCAGAGTTGGGGTGGACCTGCCCCCCCCCCACACACACACAATTGGCACTGCAGGGGTTTGTCTGGTGCCCTTTGTCTTGTACCCGCCTCCTTCCTTCCGCTTCTGTCAGTGAACTTTCCTCACTGCTGTTAACCCTGCTGGCCTTCTCAGTGCCTGAGGAAGGGGCTCTCAAGCCATGCCAGGCTCTCTTAGACCTGATCTGCTTCTCCGGTGTTTGCAGAAGAGTTTTCAGAGCACTGCCATTCTGAAAACCACTTTTAAAAAAAAAAAGAAAGAAAGAAAATGTTCTAGGAATTGCTTGCATAACAAGCGTTAATAGAATTTTTTTTTTTTTAAAGTGGAGTGGGTTGGGAATAGAAAGGGTTTTGGGGAAATATGGTTGGTTGGTTGTGTTTGCTTCTGTGCCAGCCCTAGACCCCTTGAAGAAGGGTCAGCTTCAAAGTTGAGTGTGCGGGGCGGGCTGAATATTCATTCCTGGGCAGGCGGGGATGCTGGCCAATCAGCTGGTCCCGGCTTGCCTGGAGGTGGGGGGAAGAGTCCCACTCCTGCGGGGTGAGGGAGGTTCTCAGTGCTTTGTCTTCCCATCCAGCTGGACCCTGCTTTCTTCTTGGGAACTTGGGGGTGGGGCGAGGGAGGGGGTTCGGCAGCCAGGTGAAATCCCAGCCGGGTTTCCCAGCTGCTGCGGAGTGGCTGACTGCTGACACCAGCCCCGAGGGGCGCTGGTGGGAAGAGAAGCTCGGCTCTCGCTGTCTTGTAGCTCTAGTTGGCGATGTAGCTGTCACCGGGCGGTAGAGCCCATAGGTAGGTCTCACCTGCCACCCGGTAGGGCTCACGCACTCGCGCACTGGCCGGCCGCCGGAGCGCAGCCGCGCCCGAGACGATGCTGGCTCCCTCCTCTGCCACGGACCGACCGGGTGCTGGATGCGCTCGTCGCTGCCTTATTTTAAGAAACTTCTCCGCCGAGCACGGCAGGTGGTAAAGGATCCCCGGGAGACCGGCAGCCCCCAGGATGTCTGCCTTGTGGAAAATAAAGCGCAAAGCCAGGATGGATAGCGGTGACAAATCCGGTGGTGACCCTGGGTCGGGGACCCTCCGACTGGTGAGCCCCCCTCCCCCCTTCCCCCTTTCCACTTGGATTCTCTTTTGTTAGCCTGAGGTTACCGACTTGGCCTGGTGATGTTTTCCCTTTCCAAAGGAAAGTAATTATGTGTCTTTTCCATCTTTCCCTTTCCCTAGCTCAGATCCCTCTCGCCTCCAGCCCCTTCCTAGTAATACTGGAGAGATTTTTAGCACCGGGTGGAGCATCAGGGCGAGATGGGAGAAGCTAAGAATCTTTATGATTACTGATGTTAAGGAAGCTTTCTAATGCCAGGCAGGGGATGTGTGATGATTGCTTTTGTTTCTTTTAAACACTGCGTTGCTTGACCTTCCCCTCTTTTGAATGTTGGAATTCTGGGCGTTTATGCCCTAGGTCGGGTAGACCTTTTCCATGTTCAGCCTGGATGGTTGGGGAGTGGGGGTGGTGGGGTTTCTGGGGTGGTCGGCAGGGTGAGTGCCGTGGTCAGCCGATGCTGATGCAGACAGGACACCCCGCCACCAAACTCCCAACTTTGAAATGCTTTGATCATTATTTCCGCTTTCTTAAGGAGATGGTTAGGGCTCAGGCGTAGGGGTGAGTGGCCGCTGACTTCCCCCACTAGGGCTGGCTGATGCCTGCTAAAGAAGGTTGAGTGTGTTTGGGGCAAGGGATTATTTAACCGAAATAAGTAGAAACTTTTTTGAGGGTGCGATGAGCCCCGCGGAATATGTCCACAATTTGATGTGGGGGTCATCTGAGGAAGCTCTGAGAGTTTTCACCCCATGGACCACCCAACAACCTCCCCACTGTGGTGGTGTCCTCTCCTGAGGTACTTCAGGAGGGTGGCAGAGGTGAGGAAGACCCCCCAGGGTCAGCCCTGTGGATCTGGTCGGAGAGGTGATGGGGTCATTGCCTACATGCTGTTTGTCTCCCCCACAAAAATCCCAAATACAGCTTAGAAATTTGAGGCCACTTGGGCCCCCTTTTTAAAGCCTGTGGTATGTGTTAAGTCGGTCAGTCTCAAAGGACCATTTTAGAACTCTGAACTCAGAGGCAGAAAGAAGTCGCCCTTCGTGCTTGCATAATGGGCAGAGACTGAACAGCTGGGCGTCTGGCCTGGCGGTGTGCTCTGAGCAGGCTTCGCTCTTGTGCAGGCTTTTCATCTTCCTCTGGAAGAAAGCCCTGGAAGCAACAGTGCCACAGTGGCCTCAGCAGTGCCCTCTGCTGGGTGGGGGTGAGATCGCTTTGGGGCCTAGGAGCTGGACAGCTCTTGCCCTCCTCTTGGACTTTTGAGCTGGAGCCTTTCAAAGGCCCCCAAGCGTGGCCTTCCCCCCCACCACAAACTTCTGTTTCTAGGGTGACCGATTTGGGCCCTCCCAGCAATCCGTGTGTGCTGAGGGAGGCTTTTGTGCTTCTCCCCTTGGAGAAACCTGGACTGTTTTCTCAGCAACCCTGAGTCCCTGTCCCAGTTCCAGCAAGCTGGACTTTTGGGCAGCTAGCTGCCCTTCTGGGAGCTCCTGGCTGCGGGGTCCTGTGCATAATGAGGGAGCCCCGGGCATATCAGTGGTGGAGTGGGGAGGGCACCTTGCTTCTTGAGAAGGTCCTTCGGGGGCTGAGCATGTCAATTTCACCCCCTACCCCGTAGATGGGTTCGAAGTTCCTGGGGTTGGCGTGTGAGAGCGTGTGTGTTCGCCGCTCCGGGAATTGAGTCTGAGGCCCCACACATGCTTGCTCAGCCAGTGCTTCACCACTGAATTCCCGCGGGAACTCAGGTACCGCTAGGTTTTATTTTTGTTTTGCCAGGGCAGTTCCCTGACTCTGTGCTCAGGAGTGACCCCTGGTGGCACTCAGGGGACTCATCCGTGGTGAAAGGCAAGAACCCGCGGCAGGCAAGGCAAGCACCCTACCTACTAGACCACCTGGTCTTCAATCCAGTCCTGGTAGATTGTGACGGAGCAGGACCACAGGCATGGGGCAGGAGGGAGTTCAAAGCCGGAGCCATTTTTATTATTTGCTACCTCTCCAGCTTAGAGAGCTTCTTCTAAAACAAAGGAAAAAAAATCAACCTACATTTCTTAACTTCCTTCTAAGGTTTGGGCGGGGGGGTGGGGGTTGTGGGAGGGGCACATAACACTTGTGTTAAAACAGTCTCTCAAACTTGATAATATCTCTTTCGGTTAACTGTTTGCGCGCCCCAAGATTCTATTAGGCAGCTCAACAATAACCCCCCTTGACACGTACACATCATTCCTTGTCATCTTGTGTTTTTAAATGGAACATGTAATTGGCAGTAAAAAAGCGATGATTTCCATTTTGACCCAGTTCTGCGGCGCAGGCGGGGGGGGGGGGGGGGGGGGTGTTCATCAGACCTTGAATGAGAGAACAGGGAGGCTCCTGCAGACACTTCTTTTGTCTTCTTCCTCCTAGTCTGATGCCACCTGGCCCCAGCTCCCCTAGTCTGAAAAGTGTCGGGGCTGCGAACCCTCAGGAATCTCTGGGGGTTGTGGGTGGTGTCCCCTGGCCTTCTAAACTTAGCAGTTCCTCATGGAATTCAGGACCAGGCTGGGGCAGGGGCTGGAAGAAAGACAAGTCACGTGGGTCTGTCTTTCTTTCTTTATTTTTTAAAAGATTTATTTCTTTGTTTTGCTTTTTGTTTCACACACGGCTATGCTCAGGGGTTACTCCTGGCTCTACACTCAGGAATTACTCCTGGCAGTGTTTGGGGGACCATATGGGATGCCAGGGATCGAATCCGGGTCAGCCACGTGCAAGACAAGCACCCTCCCCACTGTCCTCTCGCTCCAGCCCAGAGTCACGTGGGTCTTGAAGGTCAAATTCAAGGTGGCATTAGAGATGGCTGCATTCAGAGCATCTGCATGCAGCCTTATGCCCCAACAGCTCAAGTCCCGTGTGGGGAAGTGGAGAAAATCCAGAGCTCAGAGCAAATAGCTGAGCAGGGAGGGCACTTGTCTCGCGTGCAGCTGACCTCGCTCGATTCCCGGCACCTTGTCGGGTTCCTGGATCGTGCCAGGAGGGATCCCTGAACACAGATCTGGGAGTCATCACCGCCAGGCATGGCCCAAAGGGAAAACAGAAGAAAACTGTCCTCATTTCCTGGAAGGAACACCCAGGACCCGAAAGCACTGAGGCCTCCATGCCCAACCTTTGCAGAGGGTGCGGCTGATGGGGCAGGGAGTTGAGGTGCAAGGAGGGAAAACACAGGGGGGTTGCTGGGATTTTCCTGATTTGGATGCAGTATGTTAGAGTCCCAAGGGTAGAGTTTCACCAGGTGGATGATACTACATTCCTAGTGCCCCCTCTCATCCCCCCAGCCGCCACCCTGGGTGCTGGAATGATTCAGAGCGTGTAAGAGAATGGGGTGCGTCATGCCCTCAGGAACTATTGGGGATGGGGGGCACTTTCTGTTTGGGGATACTGAGTGATTTTTTTAAAATTTTAATCAAAGTGGGTGGAGCTAAAGACAAGTCTTTAGCTTGTCTAAAGACTGAAGCTGCCAAGAGGCACTCTGGTTCACTGAGGGGGTTGTAGTGGTCTTATGGGGTGGTTTTCATCATTGTTTGTCACGGGGACAGGCCGCCATGGCATTTACTGGGACCGCTGGGAAATCTCCACGGAAGCAAAGGTGCCAGTGACCCGTTTGCAGCTGGGCCTGTGTGGGCTGCTCCCACAGCAGAGCGAGAACAGGGCTGGGCTAAGCTGCCGGGGTGGCCAGTTCGCAGGCAGCTCTCATCTCTGTCCGTGGGGGTTTCGTTTTGGCAGCAACATTGGGCCTATTTGTTCCTTTTAAACTTGTAAGGCCAAGCGGTATTAACTGTGTGTTCAAGGATCGCTTTGAAGTACTAAAGCCCCGGTGTCACGAAGTAAAACCATTTTATTTCTCTCTGTCTCTCTCTGTCTCTGCTGTCTCTGTCTCTGTTTCTCTCTGTTTCTCTCTCTCTCTCTCTCTCTCTCTCTCTCTCTGTCCTCTTCCTCTTCCTCTTCCTCCTCCCCTCCCTTTGAGGAAGATATTTGCACTCTATCCAGTTGCGCTTATTCTCTTCTGTGCTGAGGGTCCATTTGGTGTCAGGGATGGAACTGGGGCCCCACTCAAATCCCAGCCTCGCCGCCGCCTTGAAGCTGTGTCATCTCAGACGAGTCCCTGGACCTCTCAGAGCACATTGTCCTCGCATGACAGGAAAGGGGCTCTCCCAGGCCTTGCGGGTCTGCTCCAGCAACTGTCCACACAGGGGGTTTGTGTGAGCAGTCCTGTGCGTGCAGCCAAGTGGGAGGCGGGACCTCGTGCGGGACGGATTCTCCCCGGGAAGAGCCCAGAGACTCACCATGTCTGCTTTGCTTTCTCGCCGCTGCCCGGAAGAGCACGGAACAGGTGTCAGCCTTCTGCCGGAGCCTGCATGAGATGAGCTCCTCGGACACCAGCCCATCCCCGCAAGACCCCAGCGGCCCGCAGCTGGCCACCATGAGGCAGCTCACAGACGCCGACAAGCTGCGCAAGGTCATCTGCGAGCTGCTGGAGACAGAGCGGACCTACGTGAAGGTAGGCACAGCTGAGGGGTGGGGGGCAGAGGCACCTCAATGGAGGGAAGGGACACTGATGGCAACACTGAGGCACACCACAAGAGTGTCTCTGGGCTCTGCCACGGAGCTGGGCCTTGGTTGAGACGTTGAGGTGTCCCAGAAGTACGTTGATTCTGAGAGCGATTCCTTCTTGACTGTGAGGGGTCGACTGGAAAGGACCCATGGTGGCCAGTATTCTGGTTGTGAGTGACATACCGGGGGATGTCATGGGTCGACTGGGAAAGGTGATGATAGCGAATATTCTGGAAGCAAGGCACTGGGGAATGCAGTGCGGGTCAGCTGAGAAAGGAGAGGAGAGGGACTTCCTGGCAGCAGAGCACTGATAGAATAATTAATTGATTGACAGGGAAAGGAGATCATAGTGAGGATAGGGTTGTGTGAATACTGAAATGACACTCAGCTTTTTAAAAAAAATTTTTAAGGCACTGAAATTACAAAGTGATTCTTTTTTAATTTTTTTATTTTTGGGTCACACCGGGCAATGCTCAGGGGTTACTCCTGCCTCATGCACTCAGGAATTACCCCTGGCGGTTTTTGGGGGACCATATGGGATGCTGGGAATCAACCCAGGTGGGCCATGTTCTAGGCAAATGCCCTACCCTCCTTTTGTTCTCTCTCTTTTTTTCCCCCCTGGTTTTGAGGCTACACAGTGCTGACGATGCTCAGGGGTTACTCCTGGCTCTGTACTCAAGAATTACTCCTGGCAGTGCTCGGGGGACCCTATGGGATGCTGGGAATCGAACCAGAGTTGGCCGAGTGCAAGGCAAACACCCTACCCACTGTGCTATCACTCCAGCCCTGACAGAATGATTCTTGATTGGGTTTCAGACGTACACTGTTTCAACAGCGACACTTTCCCAGTGTCCACTGCCCCTCCGTCAGTGGCCCTCACCCCCCATTTGCTTCCCACCCACTAATGTGCTTCTACAAGAGATTTTTTTTTTATAATACATTTTTGCACTGCGGTTTACAGCCCTGTTGCTGACAGGGTTCCATTGCTGTCACTTCCTCACCTTCCCCACCACCTCCTTCTCCCAGCTGAACACTGCCGCTCCCTTCCTCATAGACCCCTCCCTGCCTCATCTTGCAGCCACCACAAGTGACCCGTTTCTTACTGAATACCAGTTCTCACCAGTTCTCGCGGTTTTTTTTTTTTGTTTCCATTGTCTTTGAGTATTCATTATTCCCCACTATGCTTCCTTATATCCCATGGATGAGAGAGACCGTTCTGTGTCAGTTTTTCTCCGTCTCAGTCAGCATGACATTTTCCAGACCCCTTCATGGAGCAGCAAATTCTGTGACTTACATCTTTTCATGTTACCGAGTAGTTAAATTCATCTTTCGAAATGTTTAAAAGTATCATCATCATATAGGCTAGTCAGAAAGTGTCGTATCTGGGCGTGCAGAGATCCAGGTAGGGTAGCCTTGCCTTGCACGTGGCCGACTCTGGTTTGATTCCGAGCACCCGATTTGGTCCCCGGAGCCTGCCAGGAGTGAACTCTGAGCATCGCCAGGTATACCCGCACCCCCCAAAACAAACACAGAATGAGAAACCGAAGTATGGGGTCTGTTTTCTTTGCATCCTCCTTTGGTCTGACGATGACCTTCAGTTCTATTCTTATCACTGTGTAATTCATAGGTGTAACTGTATAATTTATTACATAATTCCTTTCACTGTAAGAATCATATAATTATATGCTCCTGTAACTATATAGTTTAGTTCGCCTTAGTTATATGCTAAACAATGTGATGTTTTTAATGGTCTAGTTTTGATTTTGAAGCAGGGGCTGGTGAATAGGAGATTTCGGGTCAAATTCCTCCCACTTGCATATAAAGTTATTGGGATTTTTTTAAAAATCACTGTGAAGTACACATTTGCAAATTTGTTTATGATTAAGTTTCAGCCATATAATGTTCCAACACCTGTCCCTTCATCAATACATATTCCCCACCACCTATGTACCAATATCACCAGATCCTCTCCTGCCACCCCACACACATTCTCTCTCAGTCTCTCAGTCTCTCTGTCTCTCTGTCTGTGTCTCTGTCTCTCTGTCTATCTGTCTCTCTCTCTCTCTCTCCTGTCTTTCCTTTGGGGCATTATGGCTTTACAGTAACCGAAAGGTTATCATGTACGTACCTTTCATCTACTTCCAGCACTCAAGTCTTGTCCAGAATGATCATTTCCAACTATCACAAATAAAGTGCTTTTGCAAATAATGTTTGATTGAAAACTTATGGCCACGATCATTCAGACCTAGAAAGAGTGTACTTGCTTCCCTCCCTTGACAGTGGAGTTGCTGAGTCTCGACTTGATACCCTGCACAGCCTGAGATATTTATAGAAAAGCTTTCTGAACTGTGACACCATCCTTTAGTTTTTGTTGAGTGCAGTGGCATTCAAGACCAGGGGATTCACATTTAGGACATCATCACATTTTGGGGGGGGGGTGTAGGAGGTAGGTGGGTTTGAGCCTGACCCGGTGATGCTCAGGGGGTTAGTTCTTGCTCTGCACTCAGGAATTACTCCTGACACTGTTTGGGGGGCGGGGAACCTATTGGGGCTTGAATGTGACTGGGGCTACATGGAAGGCAAGCTCCCTCCCCACTCTGCAGAGCAACTCATCACATCTTCTTCCTCTGGAGTGTTCTTGGGCTTTTCAGCTGTGCTAACAAATTGTTCTTCCCACCCTTAGGACTTGAACTGTCTCATGGAGCGATACCTGAAACCTCTTCAGAAGGAGACTTTTCTCACCCAAGATGAGGTAAGTGGGGGCCCTGCCCTGATAGGGGAGGTTCTCGCTGCAGGCCAGCCGGGTGCAGAGACGGGCTTAGGCAGTCAACACCGAAAGCATTTTATTTTATCTTTAGAATTTATTTATTTTGGTCTTTTGGGGTCACTCCTGGCGATGCTCAGGGGTGACTCCTGGTGTTGCACTCAGGAATTACTCCTGGTAGTGCTTGGGGGAACCATATGGGTTGCTGGGGATTGAATCTGGGTTGGCCACATGCAAGGCAAATGCCTTTCCTACTGATCTATGGCTCCAGCCCCACTGAAAGCATTTTATTTTATTTTATTTTATTTTTGCATTTTGGGCCACACCCAGAGATGTGTAGGGGTTACTCCTGGCTTTGCACTCAGGAATTACTCCTGGGGGTGCTTGGGAGACCATATGGGATGCTGGGAATTGAACCAGAGTCGGCTGTGTGCAAGGCAAACGCCCTAGCCCCTTGAAAGCATTTTATTTATTTGAAGTAAATAGATTTTATTTGGGGGTTTTGGAGAGGAAGAGAATGAGAGAGTAACGTACTCAAGAGAGAACACGGGCTTCTCCAAGGGCAGAGAGCCCCTACACACATCCTGGCATTAGACACAGCATGCAAAGTACACATCTCAAGAGGGGAGATGCGGGGCAACACATGTGGTCAGCCCACATGTGCTAGGCCACGTGGGTGCAAGCAGCACAAAGGCTCAGGCAACATATGCCCGCCCTTCCTTTGTTCAAGGTGGCCTTTATAGGGTTCTCCAACCTGCCCCCATGTAGGGCTTCTTCCCAGGTAAAAGTCCGTTGCTAAGGATGTTACCAGGGAGGATGGGAGTGGTGATGATCTTCTTTGAAATTCCTTTTCTGGCCTTTTGTTCCTGCAGGAGCTTCTTTGGGTCTGTTGCTGGAGCCTGGTGAGGGTCTTATTAAGCCTTAGTTCCGGTTTTCCTATTTTCTGCAGGGCTGGCTTTTGTCATTGCTTTGGGAGGGGGCCGTCCCTGTCTACCTGCGTACATCATCTCCACCAGTGCCCATTCTCCACCAGCAATGTCCCCAGTATCCCTCCACACCCCATTCCCCCCTCTCCCAACCCTCGCCCCCGTCTCAGGTGCTTTCCCTTTTACTCTCTCTCTCTTTCTCCTTTAGGGTGTTATGATTTGCAATGCAGGTATTAAGAGGCCACTGTGTTCAATCTATAGTCTACTTTCAGCACTTATCTCCCATCCCAAGTGAGCCCTCCAAGCATCCTTTACTTGGTGGTCCCTTCTCCATCTCATCTGCCTTTTCCCCCAACATGTGAGGCCGGCTTCCAAGCTGTAGAGCAATCCTCCTGGTACTTATCTCTACTATCTTCGGGTGTTAGTCTCCCATTCTGTTACTTTATACTCCACAAATGAGTGCAGCCCTTCTATGTCTGTTCCTCTTGGGAAGACTCATTTTGCGTGGAGGTTCACATGAGCGTCTACAGAAATGCTCTTCCATCTTGCCTTCCTCAGAGGAAGGGTCAATGACACCTCCACCAGGTCAACTTCGTGAACCAGAAAGTACAGGAGGCAGGCACCGAGGCCCTTCACAGGCAAAATACAGGCGCCGGAAGCGTGGAGTCTTCAGGGTCAGGTGAAGGAGACCAGTTGTAGTTACTGGAGCGTGGAAGCTCTGGAGAACAAGGCGGCGCGCATCGATGACGCACACTGTGTGCGCCAGGCGGCACCCTCACAGGCTGACCGGAAGCCCCGGGATCTGCCGGCGCGACGTGATAACGCCATGCGATTGCGCGATGCCGCCTCTCGGCGCAGGGGCGGGGCTGGGGCCGGAACCCGAGTGACGGGGCAGCCCCGAGTGATGACGCACTAGGTGTGCGCGTGCGACGGCGGCAGCGGCGACCCGGCGCAGGGGCGGGCCGAGGGCAGCTGCGGCGTCAGTCGCGCACACGTTGCAGCTTCTAGCTTTTGGCGTGGCGGGTGTGGAGCCGGCCTCGGGCGGGAGCACGGCTGCCGGTCGGCGATGGCGACGCTCTGTCTGACAGTGAACGCGGGAGACCCTCCACTGGGTGAGCTCCGCGGCCGCGTCGGGACGGTTGCGTCAGCCGGGCTGTGGCGGGGCGGGTGGCGCGCGGGGTCGCCGGCGCCCGTGGGCCCCGCCGCACGCTCTGCCCCCCCGCACCAGCGCTCAGGCTCCTCTCCCGGGGGAGGCGTGGGTCCCCCCCCTTAGGTTCTCCGCTTGGGGCGAGCGCGCGGCCCCCGCAGTTCCGCGCCCGCCCGATCTCCCTCCCCCGCCCAGAGAGCGCATGGGAGCCGCGTTGCATCGAGATCCAGGATCGGGGACCAGGCGGGCGGCCGGGGTCGCCCCTGAAAATCCGGCGGAGGCTGCGCTTTCCTTCTAATCGAGGGTGGCGGAGTGGCTGCCGGTGTGCCCGGCGCTGCCGTGCCCGGCCCGAGCCTGGCGGCTGCAAACACCGCACCTCCCACCTGCCGCCGTGGCGCTCCGCCGCCGGGCGGCGGGGAAGGGATTACCGACGTTGATCGCGACTTGTCACTTAGGCGTTTTAGAAAGCTCCTTGGGAATTGCACTGGGTCGTTTCAATCGGTGCTGCTTTCGTGTTCCGTCCCGGATCGGATCCGTGTGGCGTCGATGCTACAATACTGTATTCCCAGCCGTCGGTGGCGCGCTGAGACCGTGGCACCCGAAGCCTGGGTGGACTAGCCATGACAGAGGTGGCACCTTTTTGTGTTTTGTTTTTGGTAATAACATGCCTCCGTTGTCACAACCGGGAGTAACTCCGAGAAGCATGGGAGAGCGGAACTACATCCCCCACCCCCGCCTTGTAAATATTTCTTTAAATGACAGTAATTCCCGGTCAGCTTCACACAATTCATTGAACTTCGGGTCTGATATGTTGTAGTACTGGAGAGTGTGTCCTCGTGGTTAAGAGCGAACATAAGTGAGTTCTGGAGATCAGAAGCCAGATACAAGTTGTGGAATTTTTGATTGTTCCTTGTTTAGAAATATCTTTCGCTTTAGGGTTTGGTGTGAGATTTGCACTGTAGATAGTGTCCAGCTCAGTGGCTGTTACTGTATTAGAAAAATCTTACCGAACAGGGCAGATATGTTTCCTTAATAAGATTAGAGACCTCAGAACCACATTTTGCCTATGTTCTAGGGAAGGATCTTAAACTTGTTGTTACTTTGAAAATGTTGATTGGTTCACATTTTCCCCTCTTTTGCATTTCTTTCTGGTTTATTTCAGGGACTTTTGTGGTCTTAATTTGCAATGCCATGAATTGTTTAGGAAAAAAGGCGTTGCTAAATTGCCCTGTTTTATATAAGGTCATGTGCTCTGGAACCGGAGCGTTGGGGTCTCTAACATTCAGACTGTGCATTAGCCCTGGTTGTTTGCTTGTTTTTGTTTGTGTTAAAGTAAATTCATATTTAAAGTGGCTCAGGAATGGGCCAGAACACTCCCTTCAGTTCCAGTGGGCAGCATGCTTCAGGTTCTGCCTTTTTGTGTTTGGTTTATTACTTGTTTTTGCATTTGTGGAGAGGGTCCCCACACTTGTTGATGCCCTGGCAGTGCTGGGGGTCAAATCCAGACCTCACACATCACAGGGATTTGGCACTTCGAGCTGTCTCTGCCCCCACCTTTTCCCCCTTTGTTTATAGGGGTGCAGTGCTCAACGACCAGGAGGGACTCCCCTGTGGGTGCTCAGGGGCCATGTGAAGTTGGGGGTTGAAATTCGGACCCTGTGTGTGCTAGGTTATGTGTTCCCACTGGAGCTCTTCCCTGGCCTACAATGTTCCGGGGACCATCTCTTCCAGGGCAGAATATTACAACTCCATGGACCCTGAACACGGGCAGGGCAACCCACAAAGATGCGCACACCTTTCCAGTCCACCACGAAGGGGGCGGAGCCTGCAGAGTGGGGGTTGGGAATCGGGAAAGGACAGCAGCCTGTTTGCCCCTGTTGCAGCTCCCAGTCTGCAGACCTCTTTCACTCTTTCCTTGGCTTTGACACTTCCCACAGTGAGAGACCACCTGGCGAATGGCTCCCGGCACCCTGTTTGATGGTCCCTTGTGCTTGCCTCAACCTGCAGGGTCTCTGGCTAGAATATGTCTTGCTCTTCACCACACCCATTCATTAGTGTGTGGGCTGAGCCTCTCCTAATGATACGGTGATTCTAACCTTCATTACTTAAGGTAATGTCTGTGAACCTTCTACAAATTTTCTTTCTGTAATTAACAGACATCTGTGGTTTGGGGGCCATGTGAGCATTCTCCATTTTGTCAGAATTGACCCCCTGGTTTCATCATCCAGGGTGACCTCCTGCCTCATGAGAGATGCCAAACAGTACCCTGTGACCTTCTGGTTTGTTAACTCCTGTGCATGCTGGCACTTTTCTGTTGTGTTTGTTTTAAGGCTCTTTCCCATTCAGTGTTTCTAGCCAGTGTTCTCAAGAGTAATTTTGTCATTGTAGTGATCGTGGGAAATGGCCTGCTCTCTGCAGGTAGTTGTCGTTGCCTGCTCCACTTCCTTCCCCTGCCGTGCCTCCCCCCCCCCCCCCAAGTCCCCAATTTGCTCTGCCTTACTGTCACTGGATTTGCTTTTCCCTAGAATGGCCTAATGGCCTGTGTGGAACCACATCGATTCTTTAGTCTCTTGCTGATTCTTTGATAGTCACCTTTTATTGGCTCTGTCAGCCACTTCTTTTCATTTGCTGAAATAGGGTATCTATGAATGCACTAAAATGTGGCCTCTTGCCAGGGCACTGTTTTTGAGCCCAGTCTCTGTAACCTTTTAGCATTTTGCTCATTTTTCTTTGTGCACGTCTTTGTCGCCCAGCAGACGTTCCAGGTTTGTCCTGCACCAACCTTCTCAACCTTCTCTCCACCGCCTTGTTTCTCATAAAGCTAGGGATTTAGACGCCATTGCCTGGCTGCCATCTGAAAGTCAAATCGAGGAGTGGAAAGAGGAGAGACAGTTTACGGGGGAGGCTGTGTGGCAGGGCGTTTTTGTCTTGTGCGCAGCTGACCTGGGTTGCATCCCTGGCACTGCCTATGGACTCCAGCACACTGCCAGGAGTAAACCCTAAGCACTGCTGCCCAAAACCGAAAAAAGAAAAATGATGAATCAGTCTAGAAAACATAATGTGGTGAGAGGCAGATTGTTCCAGACCATCTGAGGCCACAGTCAGATCCTAACTCTCTGAATTCACACATTGTGGGCCTTGGACCTTCTGTCCTAGTTTTCTGTCTCTAAACTGGTTTTTGCCTCTTTAGGAGGTTTCAGAGATGAGTAAAGCATCTGGCAAGATGTGTGCCTGCAGACACTAATGACCATGGTGTTGTGCTGGGAAGGGGGAGGCTAATCACAGCACCTGGATGGGAGCTGCACATTTCCAGAGGTGGTCACACTCTGCCATGGCTGCAGTGGGGTTCCTTATGTCACCAAGACTAGAAGGCCCTGTTGTTTACAGACCAGTGAGAACTGCTTGCTGGACTTTTTATTGGTTTGTTGACTCATCCCTACTTGTGCTTTATGATTCATCTTTTAAATACTACATTGTTTGTAAGGGAAATAAGGTCTTTTCATCTTACTCTTTTTAGGAGCTTTGCTGGCAGTGGAACATGTGAAAGACAATGTCAGCATTTCCATTGAAGAAGGGAAAGAGAATATTCTCCGTGTGTCAGAGTAAGTGCTTTGATATTTTTATTTTTAGTACCGAGCAACATTTTAAAAAATACTGAAGATAAAACATGTTTGATTTACTTGGTAATTAGTATAGTGTCTTGAGATTTCCTTCCCTTGTGAAAGAACTAGACTCAGAGATTTATGTCTGTCAGCATACTATCTGGTCCCACTTGTTACAGAGAAACTAGCAGTGTCAAGGAAGATTTGACACTGGGGTTTTTGTTTGTTTCTTTTACATTTTTGTGGTGCTGTGGTGGACCCCAGGGCCTCACCCAGGCGAGGCCGGGGCCTTACCACTGAGCTGCATCTCCCAACCCTGGGGTTTTGTTATTTGTTTAATTGAATCACTGTGAGATAGAGCATTACAAAGCTGTTCATGATTGGGTTTCAGTCATACAATGATCCAATGTCTACCAGCATACATTTCTTCTTCCCACCAGAGTCCACCATTTCCCTCCCACCATCCCCACCCTCTCCTGGCCTGCCTCTATGGCAGGCACTTTTCTTCTTTTTCTCTTTTCTTTTGTGCGTTACGGTTTTCAGTAGAGGTATTCAGAGGTCATAATGTTTGTTCAGGGCATTTGGTATTTCTATTAGGAAGATAATGCTGGAGTAGCTTTTTTTTTTCTTTTTGGGTCACACCCAGTGATGCTCACGGGTTACTCCTGGCTCTGCACTAGGAATTACTCCTGGCAGTTCTGGGGGGATCATGGGATGCTGGGAATCGAACCCCGCTTGGCCGCGTGCAAGGCAAATGCCTTACCCGTTGTGCTATCACTCCAGCTCCTGGAGTTGCTTTTTAACTGAGGGGGCAGCTTTGGGGTTTGGATGTGACTCTCGAGGCTTCCAAGAGTATAGGAAGGTAGGGAGAGGTAGCCCATCCTGTCCCCAAGAAAGCCTGGAGATTTCGGTCACAAAATCTGCATACCCAGATTTTTAGCAGATTTTATCTCGGTGAGGTCCATCCTGAGAGAGTGGAGTTCGGCCGGGGGCATGGCAGCAATTTTGGATAGTGGGAACAAGAGGCTAAGGGGGACGACGACTCTACTTGGGTGGCACCAAGTTGACCCACCCCGCTCCAGTTTACCCAAGGCTTTTCAGACTGTACAACCAAGATTAACTGTGGCTTTTGATCTCTTTTGAGATTTATTTATGGGTCTCTAAAGCAAGCCTGGTAGAAAAGCTTAAATGGTGGTGCTGGAGTTGGTTCGTGAGGGAGGCTACCAGTGCTTCCAGGAGTGTAGGGAAGTGGGGGGGAGGTAGCCTAACCCAACTCCCAAAAAGTCTGGAGTTTTCAGTAACAAAACCTGCTTATCTGAATTTTCAACATATTATTATCTCTTTGAGCTCCCTCCTGAGACAATGGAGTCCGGCTGGGGGCATGTGGCAGTTTTGGATTGTGGGAGCAAGTGGCTACCAGGAGCTCTGATTAGGCAGGCACCAGGCTGACCTGTTGTGTGTGTTGTCATCTCCCCCCTTCACCCCCCCCCCCCGGAATTTGCCCTGGTCTGTTCAATCTTGCATGGGTCCAAGATTAACTGTGGCTTTTGCGCTCTTTCGAGATTTATTTATGGGTCCCTGAAGCAAGGTCAATAAGTTAACTTGTGTAGCTGAGCCAGAGATTGTTTGTGGGCATGGCTCCCACATCCCTAACTTTTGAACATTTAATTTCTTGGGAAACTTGGTCCCAAGCTATTGGGGTGCAGTCAGAATCACAGTGGCAGTTTTGAGGTATCAGGAAGCCTTGCAGGCACCTTCCTTGCTGAGGCACTCGCTTGGAGAGTACAGGTTGATCTGCTGGGGGCACTGCACCCCTTCCCAGCTCTTGTAGGTGAGGGTTTTAGTGCCATTATAATCTGATGGCAAGTCGGAACCAATTAAATAGGGATTTAGTAGGAATTAAATATGGTAAGTCCCATAATAAGTCCCAGCTTGGCATATTAGACACATGAAACAGGCTTATGAAATTTTTTTAAAATTTTTTTTGCTTTTTGGGTCACACCTGGCGATGCACAGGGGTTATTCCTGGCTCATGCACTCAGAAATTACTCCTGGCGGTGCT
>JAOXYA010480338.1:0-16416 GCA_028565675.1 Sorex palustris | reverse complement strand
TCCTTTCAATCTTTTTTCTTTAACTAGTGATTCCTCATTGCATTTGTCTTCCTGTTCTTCAGGGACTTCAGTGATTCTTGTATTGTTCCCCTTGACTTCATCCCATAGTTCTCTGTTGTGCTGTTCATTTCTTTTCAGACATTTTTCAATCTTTGGTTGTTTTCTAGAGATTTCCCGCAACTCTTCTTGGAGCTCACACAAACATAATTGAGAAGTCACTTTCAGTTCCAAATATTTCGCTTAATGTCATATTATTAGCATTTAAATTCTCTATATAAATTTCATTTGTACTATTGCATCATACCTTTGTTTATGATATAATGTAATACGTTTTCACTTATATCTTAGTTATTTCTGTTTATTTTACAATGCATACCCAAGGCCTCACATAGGCATGGCATGTATCCCATTTTTTAAAAAATGGAAATCCCAGTAGTGGTATGTATTTCAATACGTTCTGATAATAGATAATATTTCTGTTTTCTGAAAACAAATGCCAAAAGAAGAATCAGGCAGTTAAATGAGCTGATATTTTTAAAGCTCCTGCTACATCTTGTAATATCCAGTTACCCTCTTGCCAAGAGTATATAAAAGAGCCAACGTTATCATTTCAATGTGTGATGTCAGGTAGGGAACAGATTAAGCTACTGAAGCAAAAAGATTTTTAAAAATATAGTTCTGGGGCTGGAGAGATAGTATAATAGTAGGTAAGGCACTTACCTGCAGACAACCAACCCAGTTTGATTCCTGGTATTCTATATGGTCCCCCAAGCACCACCAGGATTGATTCCTTAGTGCAGAGCCTGGAGTAACCCCTGAGCATCACCAGGTGTGGCCCACAAACAAACAAAAAACAAACCCAAAAGCAAATAAATAAAATTTAAAATATTGAGCCTGGAGGTATGGCTCTGCAGTCCAGCACCTGCCCTGAGTTAGAGCTAGCACCTCCCCACCTATTCCATGTGACCCTGGTGGCACTGTCGTTGGGATCGCTGATGCCATGTCAAGTGTGTGTGAGCACCACAACCAAGAATGTGACCCTTGGTAGCTGTAGCACAGTAAGCAACAACATAAAGGGAAGGCAGGGGATAAAGACAGAATATTTCTGAAACCAAGTAAATGGAAATTTGCTTCTTTTCACCAAACACTAGGAAGTAAGGAACAGCAAACAGTACTTCCTGAAAAAAGAAACCAGAAACTGGAGTTAGTTTCTTCTTCTAAATTCTCTCTGGTTTGTCTTTATCAATATGATGAAAGCTTGTCCAAGAGCTCATTTGATTTAATTTTTAAAGAAAGGAAGGCAGTAGAGAGAGAGAAAAAGAGAGCAATTTTGTTGGGGGCAAACATGCTGAATAATAGCCCACCCAATATATTCTACTTTGCTCTGTGTCATGAGAGATGACCCCTATAGATTCCTTTACTCTCTGACTTCCAGTTTCAGTTCATCTAGAGATTTGAACATGGAAGAAAGAGATCAGGCTAAGTAGTTTCCTGGAAGAGATCAGGGTAGGTAGTTTTGCCTGCCAAAAATGACCTGTGTCTCTTTAAGGAAAGTCACAGTCCTTGTTTGAAGGTCTACTCTACTTCTGCATCTGAGGCTCAGAAATAAAAATAGTTCCCTGACACTGGCCCAGGGATACTGCATCGACTCTCCTCAGCACTTCTCGTGACAACTCTACAGCAATCTCCCAGAATTGGACTCTACTTTACAATTCAAGGCTGCCTTCACTTCAGACAGCTGCAAATTTGGAGGTCCCCAGGACACCCTTCCTTCTGGCCAGCTGTTTGTTATAAATGTGGGGATTCTATCACTCCTTTATGTTCAACATGAAGGAGTCATAAAATTACATTACTGGAACAACTAAAAGAACTCAGGAGAGCAACGTATTCATGAAAAGTCAGAACCACAGGGGGAAGTATGTAGATATGGGAGGGCCCCAGAGAAGGCTGCCATTGTCCTGTGAACACAGTCCCCTCCAAGCACATGAGAGCATGAAATATGCAGAATACCATGATCGGGAACACACACTTCATAGACACAATTGACAAGAGAATGGACATGTGATAGAATATTTAAGCAGAAATAACTCTGATTGTCATGTGTTGCGGAGTCACTCCTCCTGGCTGAACCCCTAGGTACGACCAGACCCTGGGTGGAATCACCTCGTTAGCATAAAGATCCCAGGAGATTCTAGAGAGCCGTGACTGACCAAGCCAGTGGTCTTCAGTTGCTGGCCCATGGCTCGATGCTCGTCCACAGGTGTAGAAAGTTTGAAAACCATTGTGGTTATAACTGTGGGTGGTGTGCAGGGTGGGTGCTGGACCCAAGCTATAAGCAGGTTGAAGAATAAGAATATAAAACACCCTGTGCAATCTTTGGGACACCTCATGAAGCACGGAGTTCTTGTTTCTTGGGTGATTGCAAGGATTGGGAGGTTAAGTCCCAGGAATCTGGCACAAAGCACAGCCCAATTCTTTACTCTGCAGTGCCCACATACAGCTCTTCCTTGATTTCTTCTCTCTCTGGCTCCTCTCAATTTGTCCAGCTTGAGGTTGCCTTCTCTTTCCCACTGAGACAAGTACCAGGGGAACTCAGACCTGGCTTCTGGCAAGAATCCAGCCACCAGCTACAGTGAGTCGCAAAGGAGCCTTCGATTAAAGTCCTGGGCTGCCGGATGACACAGCAGGTGTGTTTAGAAGCAACTCATCAGTTGTCCTGAGACCAACCTAGAGGCTCAGTATAGACACCTGGACAACATTAGCTACGCTGTTCTGGGGTAGTGACTGGTCCCTAACCGGGTCTCCATGTGTCCAGCTAGAACTCTGTCTCGGGAAGAAATGAAGAATAATCTGAAGGGAAGAGGAAGTAGCCTGGCCCATTACCCAGTTAGTGAAATACCCAAAGCTCTTTTCCAGATTGAGAAACCAAATAAAATGGCATATGGGGGGGGCAGGCTGTGGGGGACTGGTGGGAAGGAAACTGGGGACACTGGTGCTGGGAAATGTACATTGGTAAAGGGATGGGTGTTGGAATACTGTATGAATGAAATCTAATCATGAACAGCTTTGTAAGGATCTACCTCACAGTGATTCAATTAAAAAGTCTTTCCTGAAAATGGCATTTTTCATCTGCTTTTTTTTCTCATTAGAAAGTATAACCATGAGTTGTTTTTTAACAGGCCATTTGCCTTTATCTTACCACGACTCCTTTTTTTCCCCCCATGGACTTTTGGAGGGTTTCATGGAGCAAATGAAGCCTTTTAGGCTTCCAGTCTTCTTTTCTGTCAAGAGAACTTAAACTTGAAAAAAGGAGCCCTAGGTCAAAAGTGAAATTAAGAAAAGAAAGAGCAGGGCTGAAGGAACAGTACGAGTGCGAGGGCCCTTGCTGAGCGCGTACAAAGCCCTGAGCTCATCCCGGGCATTGCCAAAGGAAAAAGAAAAAAGCGAAGAGAAAAATCATAAAAGCTCAAGTCGAAGCCCCCTCCTGCCGGCCCTGCTGGGGCCCAGCCCCGAGGCCGCTGTCCTCTGAGAACCAACCAGTGAGGTCAGAGGGCAGCACGCAGGAGAAACGAGTGTCTTCCGGGACTGTGTCCACTTAGCAGGCTCAGTGCTGTGCCATCTACCAGCCCCAGACTGTCACCTCCTCCCCAAATATGACTTCAAGGCCTTCCGCTTGGGTTCCAGGCCCCTTCGGAGAATCCTGCTGAGCCTGGTCACCAATCAGTGATGCCACAAATTACCACTCTGACATCCCAGTGGGGCTTCCTCCCAAGAGTCAGACAGAAGGACTTGGGGACCAGGACTTTGGGGAAGGTGAGGCACCATTAGAAGGGGTATGAGGGAGGAGGGATGAGACCCGGGGAGGGGGGCGTCAGAGAAGCCCCCGCTGGCTGGCATGCTTCTGGGAACTCCGGGGAAGCAGATTGATACCCCTGGGCGCTGTGTCTTAAGCTCTGGAGATGCGGTCCAATCCTGCACCCTCCCACATGGGGGGAACGTTGACCCCCACGCCTGCTAAGTCCCTAGATTTTCCAGCTTCCTTGGAAACAGCCTCAGTGGCCACCAAAGCTGCCTGGTGACATGGTGCAGCAATACTGTCTCTCCCCCACGTGGATCTCAGCCATGAGTCGCACTGTCCATGAGGGGAGCTCAGGCCCAGTGGTGCTGGGGGGCCAGGAGATAGAGGGCTGTAGCTTAACCCAGATGGATCCCCGGCACCTTACCTGGTCCCTTGAGCACTGCCGAGAGTGGGCCTGAGCACAGAGCTGGAAGTAAACCCTGAGCACCCCTGGGTGTGGCCTCAAAACATCCCCCAAAGAAATACGAGCTGTGGGCTCAGCCTGGACGCTGGACGTCATGGGGACACAGAGCAGGAGGACACGAAGCTCTGGGCAGTAAGGTGATGGATTCTGGCCCTGCTCTGGAGACAGTGCTCCAGACTGGACAGGCCAGGCTAAAGCACAATTCAGGGGATGACTCAGATCAGGCAGGAGACCCCTCGAGCTGCCCTCCAGCACGAGAAGAGGTAGAGACCAGGATACCCTTTCTAGTGGTGTTTACTGTAGCCATGTGGGAAAATAAGGCAGGCGAGGCGATCTCCTGGCAAGGCAGATGACCTTCAACAAGCCAGTTAGCAGGAACTGCAGAAGACAAGAGGAAATATTGAACTGCCCGGGACAAAATGCAGATGGTGGGCAATTCTGCATGCCTACCCCACCCCCCAACAGACAGATGGTTAAGAGAAGTAATAGGCAGGAGGGGCACTGGCAGATGACGAGAACGGAAATGATAGCCAGAGATTTTGTTAGATGACTCATTGTGCTAGGTGCTTCTCCACTTAGGCGATCAAACTCCAAAGGAATGCAAAGGAGCAATTGACACAGAAATCATCCAAGTAGAGGCTGTTTAGGGGGAGCTGGGGGGCTGGGAGAGAGCAGTTGTGACTGGGCAGGGTGCCGGAGGCAGTTGGGAAACCCGCCAACTCCTCTTTCCTGAACCAGGTGTAGGTCTCGGGATGTCCTGGAAATCCAACAGAGCTATACATTTGTGCTGTGTGGCTTCTGTCTCTATGCCGGTCTTAAAATAGAAAGGTTAGAAAAGCAGCCATATGTCTCTAAAAATAGGGAAAGTTGTTACAGAAGAATGTTAAGTAACACGAGAAATACACATATTGTTATAGGAAAAGGCATATTGAAAAGCATCGAGGATGTGGTGATGCCATTTTGTGGTCAGATGGATGGATGATGGGAAGGTAGAAGAGAGAGACGAGAGAGAGATCAATGGATGGGCTGACGCACGATAGGGGTCAGTGAATGGATAAATGGATAATGATGGATGAATGGGTGGATAAGCAGATGGATCATATATAGATAGAGAGGTGGGGAGCGGATAGATATAGCACATAAGTGGATGGATACATGGATGATGGGTGAATAGCTAATGATGAATGAATGAATGAATGAATGAATAGATGCGATAGATATATGATTGGATGGACAGATGGATGGATGATGGATTGATGGGAAGTATGAATTCATGAATAAATAAATATATAATGGTTAAATATGTAATGGATAAAAATGTAATAGATATGTAGATAACACATGGGAAATCATCATATACAAAACAGTGCAAAATGTTGCTAGTAGTTACCACTGGTGATAGACTTTCTCCTAACTTCTTTCCTGTCACCTTCCTGTATCTTATATAATGATAAACTTTTTGTTTCCAACAAGTCATTTCTTTTTTTTTGCTTTTTGGGTCACGGGCTGGAGCCATAGCACAGCCGGTAAGGCACTTGCCTTGCTAGCGGCCAATATGGCCGACCCGAGTTCGATTCCTCCACCCCTCTCAGAGAGCCCGGCAAGCTACCAAGAGTATCTTGCCCGCATGGCAATGTCTGGCAAGCTACTCGTGACGTATTCAATATGCCAAACTCAGTAACAACAAGTCTCACGATGGAGATGTTACTGGGCCCACTCGAGCAAAACGATGAATAACGGGAGGACTGTGACTGTGTTTTTGGGTCACACCCAGCGATGCTCAGGCATTACTCCTGGCTCTGTGCTCAGGAATTACTCCTGGTGGTGCTCGGGGGAACATATAGGATGCTGGGAATCGAACCGGGGTCGGCCACATGCAAGGCAAACGCCCTACCCGCTGTGCTATCACTCCAGCCCCTCTTTTTTTTCTTTTTCTTTTTCTTTTTTTTTGCGGTGATGCACAGGGGTTACTCCTGGCTTTGCACTCAGGAATTACCCCTGGCGGTGCTCAGGGGACCAAATAGGATGCTGGGAATCAAACCCAGGTTGGCAGCGTGCAAGGCAAATGCTCTACCCACTGTACTATCACTCCAGCCCCAAGTCATTATTCTTTAAATTTCATTTTAAGCACCACGGTTTGCTGTTCACGATAGGGTTTCATACATCCAGCATTATGACCCCACCCCCTCCACGAGAGGGCTCACTTCCCTCCACCAATGCCCAGGATCCCCGAAACACGCCCCCCCCACCCCGCTCTCTCCCTGTGGTCCATGCAGTTCTGCAGCCAGCTACCAGGTTCCATGCCTTGAGCATCTACTCCCATCTTGCGTCACTTTACACCTCTGAGGGATCATCCTGGGCCCGCCCCCTGCTCCCTTCTCATTCCACACAGTGTGATCTCTCCAGCTCCACCCATGGGGCAGCAAATCACAAGATTCGTCTCTTACAGCCGAGCAGGATTCCCTTAGCTTATATACTACCTATTCAGAGTGTACAGAGACCGGAGTTTCTTCATTCCATCCTCTTCCAACAAACTATTTTAATAAATGTTACATATACTTTCCACCCCTCCCGGAGAGCCCGGCAAGCTACTGAGAGTATCTCGCCTGGCAAGTTCCCGTGCCGTATTCGATATGCCAAACACAGTAACAACAAGTCTCACAATTTGTTGTGAGATATTACTGGTGCCTGCTCGAGCAAATCAATGAACAATGGGAGGACAGTGCTACAGTGCAGTGATATATATATTTAGAAGGAATTTTATTTTAGGGGAAAGAATAAGGCCTGTGCAACCACTGTGTCCCAGAGCCCCGGCCAGCCCTGCCTCCTGCACAACCTCGTTCACTGCAGCTTTGGTTCCTGACAGTTGGACGGACAGACTGAGAGACAGCCCCTTCCCAGGGCTCTCTCTCCTCTAAGCTTGGCCCTCATGCACTGGCTTCTCTACTGCCACAGCATGCTGAGAGGTGGACCCCCTGCACACAGACCTCCCTCAGTTCCTTCCCTGCCGCAAGCAGCTCTTCCACTCATTGGCCCCAAGTTGCACCTCACAAGAAGCCAGTGGAAGGGGTGCAGGCACAGGCCCATCAGGTTGGGTCCTCGTCTCGTTTTGCATGTGGCCATCCCAGGTTCAATTCCCAGAACCCCGTAGGGTCCCCTGAGCTCTGCCAGGAGTCATTCCCGAGTGTAGAGACTGGGTAAGCCCTGAGTACTGCCAGGTGTGACCCCAAACTCAAATAAGACTCTAGTGGTAAGAGGCCGCCCTCCACCTCCTCCCAATGGTTTGGCCAACAGGCCTCCTGTCTGCTGGCGTCTCATCACAAAGACACTCTCAGCGACTCCGTCCTGCTGCCACACCCCTGCCCCTGGGCTCTGCCCCGAGTAGCTTTAAGATGAGCATTCCCTGAGTTCTTGCTCCCCCCTAGAGAAGTGTTTGGGGGGGGGCTCCCCTGACATGCCACCTTCTCTCTCTCTTGGCAAGAATGTTTTTGATTTAGTGCAAAGAACTCATTATTTCATGCCTCAGACCATTAAGCCCCACGTGCGGGTGAATTCCCCACCCTGGCAGAGGCCAAGTGCCAGGTAGGACGGGGACTCCTGCTGAATCCCCGCCGGGCACCACTCTTTCCATCACAGGAGTAATTAGTCCCCCAGAGCCTCAGCCCAGGCAGGCCGCTTGGCTGGGAGTCCAGAGGCCCAGATGCCGGATGTGCATCTGCCCAGGGCTGAAGGGCCGGGGGGAGGGGGGGAGATTGGTGGGACAGGCCCCTCCCCCTCTCTGGGCCTCAGCTTTCCCACCTGCAAAATGAGCCAAGCAGCCTGGAAGAGGACAGCGTCCTCTGCAGCTGCCTCCCTCTCCCTTGTGACATGCCTGCCACCAGCCCACAATGGCCTTCTCAGCCCTCCCTTTCCTGATGTTCACAGCCCTCAGCCTGCTGGAGTGACATGGGATGGAGGTCTCGGTCATTCTGTGACATTTACCACAGTCTCTAACATTCTGTGACATCTTTCGACATTTACAGCCCTCAGTGATATTTGCAGGAATTCTCTGGCTCCTTGACATTCCATTCCAGAGCATTCTACCACATTCCTTGATACCCAATAGCTCTCTGGACCCTCCCTGCCCCGAGATTAGTGATTCGGTGGCATTCTCTGACATTTGATAAAGAGGGTATACGCGGGTCTGTCTTCTGCCTTGACACAGGAAGAAGACAGGGGCCCTCCTCCAGCCCCCCTAGACCTCCACTTCCTCCCACCCTGATACCTGCCTTCTCTGGGTTCAGGTCTCTATACCCATTGACGACACCAGGAAGGCATTAACTCCCTCCTCGCCTGCCAGGCCAGAAGACTTCGAGGGAGATGCCTGCCTTCAGGAAGCCTACCTCACCTGGTATTTGGGAATCAGTGACCTGCGGGCGTGGCAGTCCTCGCAGGCTCCATGTAACGTGTCGGAGGCAGGATGCGGGCGTGGGAATCCAGCAGGGCCAGGGACAATATTCGACTGATGCCTCTGCTGCGGTGACCAGCACCTTGGCCAGGCCCTGCTCTCTACAACCACAGAATTGCTAATGGGTGACTTCCTTTTCCAAGGGCGGAAGGTGGGGGCTTGGCCAACTGTGTCCTCGCTGGCCTCAAACACCCTCAAACTCTGCCCTGGACATCTCAGCTCTCCCTTCTGTAAGATAGCTGGGAGGAGCACTGGACACCCCTTGGGCGCTGAGGTCTGGGGCTTCTCTGGCTGGGAGAAGGGGTGGGCAGCAGGGGAATCCTGAGGTCTGGTGGGGTCACCTGGGAGCGAAGCGACCCTGGGGCCGGACTCCTCAAGCGAGCGGGAGGCAGTCAGGCCTGAAGTTTCCCTGCCACCTGTGCTGCCAGGCCTGGTGGTAAGACTGCTCCTCCGAGCGTTTCAAAACGCCCCAGCCATGCCCGTCTCGGGACGCAGGGGGAGCACAGGTAAGGGGGGTGTGGGCCCAATCTGCAGCCCTCCAGCCCCCCCAGCGGCGGGAAGGCTTCGGGCGGGTGCGGAAACCTTGCGAGGCTGCGCCCCCTGGTGACCGGGGTCCGTCATTGCCGCGCAGGGCTCGGGCTGGCGCTGCGCGGCGGGGCGGGGCCCCGCTCTGGGGTCTCGCGAAAGACCCTCAGAGCCGAGGAAGACTCACCGCAGGCTGGGGCGCGCCTGCACTCCCTCCTGTGTGCCAGGACACATCTGGGGCTCTCCCAACCACACGGCTGCGCCCTCCCCCCGTCGGGGGCTTCCCGAGGCCGTCCAGGCGCCGTAGAGGGAGCGGCCCATTTTACAGGCAGGGAAACTGAGGCCTGAACGGAGAGAGCTGAGCACTCACTGGCGTCTGCATGATTCACAAGAGGGAACCAGGTAGAACATTCTCTTTGGGAAGAGAGGCCTGCTCTGTGTGTGTATGTGGGGGTGGTGGTGCTCTGGCCCAGGGAGGTCCACTGGTCCCATTGTCTGGGCGGGGGCTTTGTCTCCAGCCCCAAGAGGGGTGGGGGGCAGCTGCCTGCCCAGGCTCATTAGCGCCCTCACTCAGCCGCCTGGACTGGCACCCCAGGGGCCAGGGCGGCATCTAAGAATAGCTCCTGGAGGGGAGAGGCCGGCAGAGGCCGGTAATGACCAGCCCCTGAAGAACAAAACAGAGCCCCAGCCGCCCTCCCCTGCTCAGCCAGTGTCCCCGGGCTGTGCGAGGCTTGGGGGGCAGCAATGGTGGGCATGGGCATGGGTGTGTGATGCTGCACCCCATGGCCTGGACCATTCAAATGTAACAGCCTGTGGGCTGTGGAGGTGACCCCGGGTGTGTGTATGCATGCATGTGTGTGCACACGTGTCTCTGTGTGTGTACATGTGTCTCTGTGTATGCACGTGTGTGCGTGCGCTTGTGTCCCTGTGTGCATGTGTGTGTCTGTGTGTGCGTATGTCTGTGTGTGTGTCTGTGTCTGTGTGCATGTGTGTGTGCATATGTATGCATATGTATGTCTGTGTGTGTCTGTGTGTGTACAAGTTTGTGTCTCCATGTGTGCATGTGTATCTGTGTGTGCATGTCTGTCTGTGTAGGTGTGTGTGTCTCTGTGTGCATGTGTGTCTGTGTATGCACGTGTGTGGCTGTGTGTATCTGTGTGTTTGTGTGCTCGTGTGTCTCTGCGTGTGTGTGTGTCTGTGTGTGCACGCATGGGTGTGTCTCTCTGTGTATATGCATGCGTGTCTGTGTCTCTGCATGTCTCTTTGTGTGTCTCTGTGCGTGTGTCTCTCTCTGTGCGTGTGTCTCTCTGTGTGTGAGTGTGTGTCTGAGTGTATGTGTATGTGTATGCACGTGTGTGTCTCTGTATGTATGTGCATGTGTGTCTGTGTGCATCTCTGTGTGTATGTGAGTGTGTGTGCATGTGTGTGTGTCTCTGTGTGTATGTGCATGTGTGTCTGTGTGTGCTGCTGTGCCTGGGGGTCTTGGGGTCTCGGGGACCCTGTGGTGTCCACACTGCGTGAAGGGCTGGTTTCTCAGTGACACTGCCACGGGGACTGTCGTGTGGGGCTCAGGGTCTAGGGCACCACCGCTTGCAATGCCCAGCCAACTCCGAGACTGAGGGGGCTCCCAGAGCCCTGTATAAAGGGGACACGGCGTCCAGCCCCCTCACTGGTCCTGAGATGCTTCTCAGCCCAGTCACAAGGCCCCTCTCATGCAGGCTGGTGTCCCCGTGGCACCCCAGCCCAGCACCAGGAGGGCTCCTGAGGCCTGTGGGGAAGGGCAGGAACTGGACTGGAATGCGAGAAGCGTCACGGTGATGCTCACCAGTGGGAGGCGGGTAAGGTTTGCTTGGAGCCCAGTGGCGGCCGGCAGATGAAACAGTGACATGCCCAGAACCAAAGGTCACCCTGTCCCCAACTCGGAAGACAGGACTGATGGCCCAGCTGGATGGGGAGCGAGCAGGCTGTACCCGTGCTTCCTCACACCCGTCCCTCACACCAAGCACACGGGTTCCTCTGCTCTCTGTTCCCGTCTCCCATTCTCCCATCCAAGACAACCTAAAAGCCCCTGCGGTCTCTCCCAGGATGCGGCTCTACCCCAGCCTGACCCGAGGTTTGTAGAGTTTAGTCTGGAAGCACACGTGGGCTCCCTAGCTGTCGATTCTTGCCAGAGATGCTTGCTTAGCCCTTAGACTTCTTCCTAGCCTTATGTCTTTCCTCATGGTCTCATCTGAATGGTCACAGTGATCATTTTATTTTTGCCTTTTTGTTTTCATTTGTTTTTTGCATCATCTCCAGCAGTACTCAGAGCAGCTTCTCCTAGCTTAGTGCTTGGGGTCATCCCCAGCCATGCATGGAGCATGTCTTGTCTGGAATCAAAGCCAACCCTTTGCACACTCTTTCTGGCCCTTCCTACCTTCTGTAGTGTATTGCTGTGCATTAGTTATTGTTGCATTTTAAAAAATCATCTTTTGAAAAAAAAATTCAGCTAAAACTTAGCATTTTGACACAGATTATCTTAACCTTTATTATCTCACTATCTGGGGACTCAGGGTTCTGGTAGCAGCTTCACTGGATTGTTTCAACTCTGGGACTTCCAGATTATGGTCAAATTCTTGCCATATGACTGAGGCTGAAATTCATCTCTGACTTTAAAATCTTTCTGTCTCACCCCCACGAGTGTTGGCTGTCTCATCATTCACAAGTTGCCCTGTCCCATACTGGGGCACCCTTCTCAAGAAAGACAGTGTCAGCTCTTAGCTTGCTTTCCTCAGAGGGAGAAGTCTCAAGCAGAAGTCTGCGCTTTATGGTTTAGAAGATGCAAAGCTTCATTCTGGCACAAAGGACCAGTGATTGTGCACCATGGTGGGAACCTGCGTAGGGGTGTGAATATCAGGAGATTAAGGCTGATTGCTGGGCCCTCAGAGGACGGATCTCATTTGGGTGACTGTGTTGGTGCAGGTTTATAGAAGACTCATTAGTCTACTTCTGGGCTGGGGAGACGACTCAGAGGACTGGAATGCCTGCTTTTGGTTGTTTGTTTTGGGGCCACACTTGGCAGTTCTGAGGGCTCACCCCTGGCTCTGCACTCAGGAATTACTCTTGGTGGTGCTTAGGCGCACCATATGGAATGCTGGGACTCGATCAGACTTGGGTCAGGGCCAAGTTACATGCAGGGCCAGTGCCTTACCCACTGTCCTATCTCTCCAACCTCTGGAACGCATGCTTTGAACCCAGAGTTCTAGCCCCACTGGGAGTGTTTTTCATCACTCCCCCAAATATTCCTGTTTCTGGGACCAGAGAGATGGCTCAAAGGGCTGGGGCAAATGTGTTGTATGCCTTGGGTTTGATTCCTGATACCATATAATTGATTCCCTAAGCACTGCTGAGGATATAAAGTACTCTATTCAGATCATTAATAAAGAATAGAATGAGATTACTTGCAGAAGAAGAAAACAGCAGGTCTTTTAGGCAGATTGTTCTGGCTTTCTCATTGTCTAAAGTGGATAAAGGAAGTTGATAAAGCATTTTGTTTAATGGGGCCAGAGCTATCGTTCAGCAGGTAGGGCTCTTGCCTTGCATGCCGCCAACCTGGGTTCAACTTCGGCATCCCATATGGTCCCCCAAACACTGCAGGAATAATTCCTGAGGGCAGAGCCAGGAGTAAATCCTGAGCATCACTGGGTGTGACCCAAACAACAACAACAATAACAACAACAAAAGCATTTTATTTAAATATCTGAAGGGAACTTATTTTGAATCTACTAGTCTTTTTTTTTTTTTGCTTTTTGGGTCACACCTGGTGATGCACAGGGGTTACTCCTGGCTCATGCACCTAGGAATCACTCCTGGCGGTGCTCAGGGGACCATATGGGATGCTGGAAATGGAACCCGAGTCGGCCGTGTGTAAGGCAAATGCCCTACCCACTGTGTTATTGCTCCAGCCCCCAGAATCTCCTAGACTTTACCTAGTCAGCTTTGAAAATTTAAGGCAAGATGAACCTCCTCCCCCGAGATAGGAAGCTAACGTGCCTGGAGCGGAGGGGAGGGAGACAAATCCTGGCGTGTCCCAGACAAATAGTAGCAGTTGTTTTCCACTAGGCTCTGCTTTTCAGCCCATTTCGTTCTGTTGAGCTGCAGGAGCATCATCCTTCTCACCGGCAGCTGAAAATCACTTCTGGGTATGTAAGCAAAATAGCCAAGTAGCTCTCGCACTGTTAATTGAGTTCAGTGTTCTTAGCTTTGGAATACTTTCGTCTCTTCCATCTCCTCTTCCTTCTCTGTCTCCTTGGAGCCTTGGAAAAGCTCCTCCTCCCTTCCCCTCACACTCTCCAACTCCCTGATTTATCTCATCTAGTCCAGTATTCACAAATAACTTTTCTGGGTCTGGGGGGGAAACTCATGGGCTGCTGGAGCACATGAATGCTCAGGGCTCAAGTACGGAATCACCCTGCTGTCGGTTGAATGTGGAGCCCTGGGCTCCTGAGCGCTACTGGGGAGAAACCTCGCAAAGAACTTCCCTGTCACTGAAGCCTGTTGTTAAGGCATTTTGGTCATGTGTGCAAGAAAATGCTCTTGATTTTATTTTGGAGGGTGCCACATGAGAGAACAGAAAAATGTGCAGGGAACACAACTACATACATCTGTTAATAACTATTAGAACTGATGTTAAGTGAAAAAAATCATTGATAATTTTTATAGAAATTTCAGAAATTATGGTACATACTGTAAAATTTGTAAAAAAAAAAAAAACCAACCAACAACAAATTAAGACTTATTTCTGGGGCTGGAACAATAGTGTAGTGTGGGGGGCACTTGGTTTGCATGTGGCCGACCCTGGTTTGATTCCCCAGCATCCCATATGGTCCCCCGAGCACCTCTTGGTGTGCCCCCAAAACAAAATAAAAGACTTGTTTATTTCTAAGGAGGGATTGAAAGGAGTAGAGTTAGGGACAGGTATATAGAAGCTCTTAAAGAGCAGTTTGAAAATAATATTCCTCAGGTATGTTAGAATATGATCTTCAAAATGTGTAAAACTTGGCATGGACTCAAGGATGGAGAGAGAGTAAAGCCAGTAGAGTGCTTGCCTTGAATGCGGATGACCTGGATTATATCCCTGACACCCCATAAGGTCCCCTAAGCCCACCAGGAGTAATTGCTGAATGCAGAGCCAGGAGTAAATCCTGAGCACCACCGGGTGTGCCTCCATCCCCTCCAAAATAGGCTAAGACTCATGGCATAATCTGTTATATGTTTATATGCAGTGTTTTAAATAGGAAAGAGAGACTTTTCTCTGATGCAAATAATAATTAATAATAATAATAATTAAATAAAACCACAGTAGAGTTAACCTGGAGTTTGAGAAAAGAGCTGGAGATTTAGATCTAATTTTACAGTTGAGATTGGTCTACATGTCTACTGGTCTACTAGTTTGATTTTTGGATAAAGTTTCTCAAGGAGGCCTCAAGCTAACTGAGATATGGGTGGTGGAAAATGTGCACTGGTGGAGGAATAGGTGTTTCGTTATTGTACGGTTGAATCTCAACTGTGGAAGCTTTGTAACTCTTATCTCTCACGGTGATACAATTTAAAAAAAAAAAGTAATGTGGCTTTCGTGCCCAGTTCAATCATTTAATCAATGGCTTGAACAAATTGGCAGTACTCCTACTTTTTTTTTTTTTTAAAGGCCTCAAGCTCCTTTGTTCTTTATCCAGCTGTTCTCGGGCCTTAGGAGACACCCTGTTTGAGCCCTGCTGGCATGTGATTTCCAGCCCTGGTTTGAGGTGGCAGGGAAAACCGAGGGAGATCAGTACTGGGGAGGCATGACTCTTAATACTACTTTAAGAACATTTTTAAAGAAAGGAGACATAACATTGGCAGTTGAAGTGTACATGTTGAAATCAGGAGAGTCACTAATAAGACTTAAATGACAGGTTGGGTTTTTTAAAGGGGCTGGAGAGATCACACCCAGTGGTGCTCTGGCTACTCCAAGCTCAGGGCATGGGAACCCTGATTGTCTACATGCAAAGCATGAGCTTCAATTCAGTTCATTGAGTTATCTCTTGGGCACCTAAATGACTAGTTAAAAAAGAAAAGTGGTTTATGTATTTGTATTAAATAATTAAAATTCTGTTTGTCTTTGCACAAGAAACTATTGTAGTTAGCTTTGGGAAATGAAATACTTGTATTATTTAAAATAAATTTGTATAGTAAGTCACAGAACTTTAAGGAGAAAACTGACAAGAAGATAAAAATAGAAAGAAACATATGTGTGAGAGTTCCTACAAAGAATGCCTAGGTCTTAGAAGTAGATTCAAGCACTTTTAGTGTGATTGGGCATGGTTCCTGGAAGCTACTATTACAGAACTTACGGTGAGTTTTGTCTGTGTCCCTGTCTCATTGTTAATATATATTATTTCATTTTTACAGGGATGTTCATGCTGTCTGTCTCTGGGATGATAAAGGCCCAGCAAAAATTCATCAAGCTTTAAAAGAAGATATTCTTGAGTTCATTAAGCAAGCACAGGCAGTAAGTTCTGCATCTTTATACTAAATTTAAGAATTTAATCAGGAAATACCATGGTTTCTGGTGTTTGAATATAGGTATTCCTGAAGTAATTTTAAAATACTGATTTTTTGACTTGTTTGATAAATAATTTTTAATAAAATAATCACTGCTTTATCCCTTCAGTGACATTTATCAAGAAATAACATTCCCAATTAAGAAATCCCGTAAAGGGGGCACAGAGAGATCGTACAGCGGGTAGGACACTTGCCTTGCATGTGGCTGACTGGGGTTCGATCCCCGGAATTCCATACAGAAATCAGCTTTTAGTAGATGTTCTAGAAGTCCCCATCACCATTATTTTTTAGTTGCACCAGTTCAAATAAGTCTTTCTTTTGTGACTAATACTTCTTTTGAAGCTGGTAGTAACTTTCTTCAATTCTAGATACTTCTCCAACTGTGTGGTCTTGACACTTCACATCGCTACTGCTGAACTGACTTTCAGCACTCTTGGTGTAATATGTGTAAGAGTTTGATATCACGGAGATTAAGGCAAAGCTTACTTAGTATCGGTCAATCATGTGGGAACTAGTTTTGTCTTTATTACTTTTTTTTTTCTTTTTGGGTCACACCCGGCGATGCTCAGGGGTTACTCCTGGCTCATGCACTCAGGAATT
>JAOXYA010480332.1:0-16416 GCA_028565675.1 Sorex palustris | reverse complement strand
CCAATGGAGATGTTACTGGGCCCGCTCGAGCAAATCGATGATCAACGGGAGGGCCTTTACCTTTACCTTTACCTTTTCGTTTTGCCTTGGGGTCCGGGGTCTCCAGCAGTGCTCAGGAGTCACTCCTGGTGGTGCTAGGGGACCCTGTGTGTGCAGCACCAGGATTCAAACTAGAGTCGGCCTCAAGCAAGGCCAATGCCTGAGCCCTGGACCTCCTCTCTGGCACGAAGTCACTGTTCAGGTCAGGGAGCAGTCCCTCTGACTCGGATGGCCGGCAGACGGCAGACAGTGAAGATTGCCATCCAAACCCTCCCCCACGAGAAGACAGCGGGTGCACTTACGAATCCTGCACAGTGCTCGCAGAAGGTGGGCTTGAGATAGGTCATCTCCTGGAAGTTATGGACGAACCCGGGCCCCATCTTGCAGTGCAGCTGGGACTTGGCCCTGAGGAAGTACGCCATCATCTCGTCCTTGCTGATGCGGCCATCCCTGGGGCAGGCAGAACAGACACAGCCGTGAGGGCCGCTGGCGCCCACCCGCCAGCAGGGCCCAGCCAGAGGAGACGGGTCACTCTGCGGTGACTCTGGGGGGAGGAGGAGAGACCCCAAAGGAGGACTTCAGTTCCCAGGACTGCCGGAGTGAGCGGGAGCGTGTCCGTCATGGTATCCGTGTGTCTGTCTGCGTCTGTGCATGGGTGCATATCCGTGCGTGACTTTGTATGTGTGTGTCTGTGTCTCTTGAATATCTGCATTTATGTGTAAGTAAATGCGTGCATGTCCGTGTATGCCTGTGCATGACTTTGTATATGTGTGTGTGTCTGTGAATGTATATGTGTGTAGATGTGTGTATGTAAATGTGTGTATGTATGATGTGTATATGTCTGTGTGTAAATGTGTGTAGATGTACATAATGTGTATATCTGTGTATGTGTGTAGATGTGTGTATGTGAATATGTGTAGGTACGCATATATCTGTGTCTACGCATAGGTCTAGGTGTGTGTTTGTGTGCCTGCATATGTAAATGTATGTCTGTGCACATGTGTGTCTGTGTGTGTCATGTCCATACGTCTGTCTGTTCAATGAACGTGTGTATGTATGTCTGTGTGTGTACATGTATGCCTGTGTAGAAGGGCTTCAGAAATGCCTTTTTGCTTTGTCTACTAAGACAAGCATCACACGAGCCAAGAGACGCAGACCCCGGCAACTGTCTGGGAGGGGCAGAGCCGCTCTTCCTGCAGCTTGGGGCTGGGCGTCAGTCCCAGGTGGGTGGGCACGCTGGCTCAAACCCTGGTTCTTCCCACTGTTTGGCTGAAGGTGCCGGGCTCACCAAGCTCAGGGGCTGTGCAGGCAGTTGAGAACAGGGCTGACCTGCAGGTGGTCTTTGCGCGCATCCCTGAGCGGGTGGTCTGCCCGCAGTGTCCCTCTAAGCCATCATGGCCCCGCGGTAAACACCAGTGACACGTTCGAGCCCTTGTGAGCATGGACGTGACAGGTCTGCGCCAGGCGCTCTGGCGAAAGGGCAGCAAACAAAACCTACTGGTCTTTGTCCAACACGCAGAAGGAGTCCAAGAAAGGGAAATTGGCCGCGATGCTCTCAAAGTCCTCCTGGGAGATGTACCCGTCGTGGTCATGGTCGTAGTTCCTGAACACGGACTGCAAAGCAAAGACAGCGTTGACAGGCCGCCGGGCAGCCTCCAACCCCTTCTGGGAAAGCAGAGAGACGGTGAACTCTCTGCTCTCAGAGGTTTGAGCCTCGAAACTCTTAGGAGAGAGCGAAACCAACCTTTGAGAATCGAACAAGAAAAAGGCGAACAGCAGCAGAGAATGGGGCAGGACGGGGGGAGAGAAGTTCAAGGGCTCCGGTGGGGGAGGGGAGGCCAGAGAGAGTCACAGGCGCTAAGGCACTTGCCATGCACACGCAGGATAAGCCCCTGCCCCTCACGGTCCCCTGAGCACAGAGCCAGGAGTAGCCTTGAGCACCCCAGTGTCTGACCAAACCCCTCCCCCGCTCACACACACACTCCCTCACACACTAGCACTAGCACTAGCACTGTCCTCCCATTGTTCATCGATTTGCTCGAGCGGGCACCAGTAATGTCTCCATTGTGAGACTTGTTACTGCGTTTGGCATATCGCATACGCCACGGGGAGCTTGCCAGGCTCTCTGAGAGGGATGGAGGAATCGAACCCAGGTTGGCCTCATGTAAGGCAAACGTCCTACTCACTGTGCTATTGCTCCAGCCCCCCTCACACACACAACAACAACAACAAAAAGGAGGGTGCCTGGGAACGGGGGGGGGGTCTAAACAGAGACTTCGGATAAGAGGGGCCTTAGATTTGCTGAATTCCCCAATGCTAAATGTCTCTGCAATAGAAGAGTCAGTCTCAAAAGTGTGAGGGGATCCCAAGTACGGAGGTTTATTTTAAGGCAACGCCAGAGTCCAAGTGGGAATTCATTTAAGTTCCCAAACTGATTTGGCCAATCACCCCCCCCCCCACTTTTGCAGGAAAAATAAATGAATACATTTTCCCCATCCCCCACACCTCCAATCTGCCTTCTTTAAGTGGATGCATAGAACGTGTCTCTCGGTTGTGCCTGAGGTCACCACTTAGGGCGACACCAACTCTAAACAGACTGATTCTACAGTTGAACTAGAACCAAACCTGGCACGTGCTCAGACTGGCAGTGTTTAAGCCAAGGAGTGAAGGGGAGACTGTGTAGAGAGACTGTCGGTCAACGGTCTAGAAAATAGCATTAATCAAAATCACGGAGTCTTGTGAGTCCTGCAGAGTCCAGAGAAACGGGCCTTTCTTACAGGGACTGAAGTTAAATATCTTTTTGGGTCCACTGATGTGTCAGTGACTCGTAATCTGCAAGACCAACCAAATTCCAGAAGCATTAAGTATTTGAATATAAAAATATAGAAGGGAGAGAGAACTGCAGGTAGGGCGCTTGCCTTTCAAGGCCGACTTGTATTTCATCCCTGGTACCAACGTACGGTCCCAGGTAGCGCCAGAAGTGATTTCCGAGCACTGAGCGAGGAGTGAGCCCTGAGTACCGAGAGGTGTGCCAGGCGCGCCCCCAACACCAAAGGTGAACAGGCGGAAGCGTTTTCATGTTGAAAACCACACTCGTTCCCTTCCCACAGCACCCCAGTCTCAGGCCACCTCTCAACAGGGGTGCCCCGAGATGGGAGAGCCCCCTTGCTTCTTGAAGGTTGGATCCGGGCTGGAACGATAGCAGAGAGGGGAGGGCGTTGGTCTGACTCGTGGCCAACCTGGGTTCGATTCCCAGAATCCCATGTGGTCCCCTCGAGCACCGCCAGGAGGAACCTCTGTGCATCGCTGGGTGTGACCCCATAAAAAACAAACAAAAAATTAAAAGGCAGGTTTCATTTGTTTAAAGGAAAAAAGAAAGAAAGTTTGCACTAGATATTTGGCTTTTAGGAACAACTTGGGAGGCCGCGCAGTGGCAAGACATGCCAGGATGTTCCCCCGCAGTGCCGAGGGCAGCCGGGTCAGGCCCTGGCCAGCACCCTGGCCACAAGGAAGGCCGGCAGCGTGCACACGAGCACCGAGGGCCGGGGAGAATCTGCTACGGAGATCTACAAAGGTGCAATGAACTGTCCCCGGAGGAGGCCCGAAGAGGCCCCACGGGGAAGACAAGGCACTCGTGGGCACAGGCACTTCCTGCACCGAGAACTGAGCACTAAGACGGGAGCCCCCAAGGAGGGCAAGAGTCCAAGGCAAACATGGGGCAGCTGTGCAGGCTAGGGCCCAAGTGCGTGCGCACATGTGTACGTGTGTGTGTGTGCATGTGTGTATATTCACGTTCGTACAAGTGTGTGTGCACGTGTCTATCCATGCACGCCTATGCTTGTACTCACGCGTGCCTGCCTGCCCGGGTCCCAAGTGCCAGGCACGTCCTGTCCCAGCCTTCCCTGCCAGCCTCCACTGACCTGGACTTGCACCCAGAGCCACTGTGGTGGGGGTGCTGGCCCCACGTCAGGGCTGCGAGGAGAGCTCCCGTGGGCCCCCCGCACCTGTCCCGGGATGGCCCATTGCCCTGTAGCTGCACCCTGCCTCTCCTCTCCGTACCCCCCAGCCCTGTGCAGGGCTCTCCCTGCTCCCTCTGCTCCTGCCCGGCCCCACCTGGCCCGCTCCCACTCGCTGAGGTCCAAGGGTCCGAGCTCGGCAGCTCCGGATTGTGCTGTGTGAAATATGTGAATTATGTGAATGATCTTGGCAGTCAGTGGATTATTGCTGTGTGAATTATGGGGACAGTCCCAGGAATACTGATGGTCCTTATCAACGAACGGAAACTGCGGCTTGCTTCTGGACCATTTGGGTTTGGTTTCCCAAGGACTCGAACTTGCGGGAGCAGAGGAAACCTGGCTCTGTGTGTGTGTGTGTGTGTGTGTGTGTGTGTGTGTGTGTGTGTAGGATAAAATCAGACAAGACACTTTTACAAATCATTCGTGGTCATCCGGAGAGACTAGAATGCGTGTGGCCAGAAAGTGAGCAAAACTTGTGATTTTCTATGGTTTGTGTAATGTTTCCACATTAACCACGATTCTGACTTTATACTCCAAAACAATGACGCAGTGCCTTTCTTTCTGGGTTTTGGCTTTTCAAGGTTTGCGAGTTCTCGCTGCAAGCAGACACAGAGTTGACTGGCAGTGTGGCTACAGTACGTCTTTCTCCCTTTCCACTTTGTCTTTCCTGTTTCAATCGATATTTTTCTGTGTTGTGTGAGGCTTTGGGAGTATGTTGAGAAATAATCAAGGTACCAAGGGAGGCATTACTTAATGAAATCAGATTGTTCGGCCTCCATTGTAAGTTTATCCATAAATAACTGAATTGTGTAAAATCAGAAAGCTTGTGTGTGTGTGTGTGTGTGTGTGTGTGTGTGTGTGTGTGTGTCACACCTGGCTCTGCTCAGGGCTACTCCTTGGTTCCGTGCTCACTGAGGGCTCACTCCTGGAGGTGCTCAGGGGACTAGATGCCTTGCTGCTTTTAGCTCAGGTCATTTGCATGCGAGGCAAGCATAGTACCTTCTGAACTAACTCTTCAGCCCCAACTTTTATTTTTGTAAGCCCCCCCCTCTGCACAATTCTTTCCATCACAAAACCCTGACATCTGGAACAGGAAGGAATGGTCCTGACAGCTGTGTCAGGAGAATGGGTCCTGCTGGTAGGCGCGTGGCCTCTCTGTCCCCGCAGCACCCAATTAGCTGTCACGGGGGCCTTAATAAGTAGAATTCCAATGCTCTGTGACTTTGGGTGCAGGATAGGGAGGCATCAGACACCTGGGAAAGAGCCCATGGGCGCTGCCGAGCATGCTGGTCAAAGTGAGGGCACTCCGACAGGAAGGCGAAGGGTCTTTCGGGAAGGTCCCTCCCCGGCGGCCGGGGCCAGGCAGAGCTAAGTGTCTGCTCCGCCACTCCTGCTCGTGAGAGGCCGAGCAATGTCGCATTCCGACATGACCCCAGAATATTCTGGAAAGGGAAAGGGGTCTCTCCGTCCTCTCCACCACTTACCTCCACTAACTTCCTGATATGCTTGTTGATGACCGTGGGGTCGGGCTTTGGCATCACTCCTGACGCCCAATCCAGGGGCACCACGGGCTTGGTGGGTGTTGTCGGGGAGGTAGGCTGCGGGCACAAAACAGAACTCACGTTCGTCTGCGGCCTCCAGCAACGAGGGCTGGCGTGGCCCAGGAGGACGTGAATGTGTGGCTCATTGACCATTAAGGCCATGGTCTCTGCGGCACTCTCGAGATCATACACCGGATGCCTTTGGCCAACGCAATCGAGCTGGTGATGAAATGCATCTTTGGTGAGTGCAAGGCTGAACAGAAAGCCGGGCGGCATCAGTTTATGTTTTGGGGGGTTCGGGAGACTTGGACCACCCCTGCTGGAGCTGGAGGCTGTTCCTGACGGTGCTCAGGGGCCGCTGCGGGCAGTTCTCAGGGAACCATGTAGTGGCAAGGCGGACAACGGCATTGTTTTAACTGGAGAATAACAACGACTGCTCTTCCAGTTCTGCCAGGAACTCTTAGCCCAGTGCCCTAGCCATGAGGAAGACCCAGAGAACAAAACAGAGGCGGTTTGGCATCTGTTCAGCCACTCCTTGGTTCCTACTGGTGCCTTCGGCAGCGTGGACCTGAACCGCTTCTGACGTGGCTGGTGATCACGTCTCTGTGGCCTTTGGTGAATTCCCTTTTTCCGCGGGTTTCCCATGAATTGTGCAGGGGGGTGGGGACACGCAGACCGTGTAGTCACCGCTCAGGCGGGAAACAGTTCCTGGGGGGGGGGGGGGTCAGGAGGCCTGGGCACGCGGCAGTGGGAGGAGTTTTGCCGGCGTCAGATTTGGGCGATGAACTAGGGTGTATAGACACGTGGCCAGAGATACTGAGGAGTCACTCACTGCCAAGTTCAGCCCCGACCGGTGTTGAGTGGAGGGTGTTGCCGGTGATCCCGTGAGCAAGGGGCATGAGCTAGCGTTTCCTGCCATCGGCAGACACTCATGCCCAGTCTACATCACACACAGCCCCACTTACACACCCATGCCGCAGCCCTGGACACCCACACTCACACAGACACAATATACACACATCCGCAGCTGCTCACAGACACACTCAGCAGACACCCCCCAGACAGTCAACCCTCCCAGAAACCCCCCCTACACACACACACAGACACACACACTCACACACTCACATTCAGTGCACACCCAGTGCCTTTGCACACGCTCTCCTCAGAGCAGAAGCTACAAGGTCAAATGGCAGACTCAAGCTCGCGTTTTCCTGGTGCCAGCGAGTGACTCTCCTACCCTGCCCTTTCCTGAGCCTCGGGCCCCCAGATGCCCACTCTCGGGGCTGTGGGATCGTCAGTGGGCCATGTTCAGCTGCTAAGGCAGGGTATGCCTTTAGAAGACGTGCAGAAGAAAAGGACCCTGGGATCAGAGTCCCGCAGACAACGTTTCCTCCTCCCACCAAGCTCTTCCTCACTGTCAATTTCAAATTCATCATTCGCTATATTTTTGCTTTTCACCAGTGCAAAAACCTTTCTGGCTCTTGGTCCCCTTGGGTAAAGCTAACGAGCTGTGCTGCTGGAACGCAGTGAGACGTCAGTGTCTCTGTTTCCGACTTAGACCCAGACCCCAGTGATGTGTGAGACTGAAATATGGGAGGGCCCCTCCAATACAGAGATGTGGGAATTATGCTCGTGCATTTGGAATATAGCCGGACTAGTTTTCTGTTTAATGCAGGGGGTTGTTTATTTATTTTGGGTTGGGGTCACAACCACCAGTGCTCAGGGCTTACTCCTGGCTGGGCTCTGGGGACCCCCTGGGATGCTGGGGCTCAAACCTAAGTCAGTTGTGTGCAAGGGAAGAGCCCTGCCTGCTCTCCTACTGCTCTGGCCCTTAATGAGTGGCTTAAAGCCTGGGAGATGGGCCTAATTTTTTCTGATGTGTTATTCTTCCTTTAAAAATATTTTTGGGGGGGCCAGAGTGATACAGAGTGATAGTACAGTGCGTAAGGTTCCTGCCTGACACATGGCCTACCCAGGTTGGATCCCCATGCGGTCCCCCGAGCACTGCCAGGAGTGATACCTGGGTGCAGAGCCAGGAGTAACCCCTGAGCGTCACCAGGTGTGGTCCCCTAAACAAACAAAAATTATTTTTGGTCCTATAGGTGGGGGAGTTTTCAGCATCTTAAAGTGGGAAAAGCATATGGGAGACAAAAAAATCATAGTAATTTCAGATAATGAGCTTTAGTAGCCTGTGAGGGGTGAAACTAATTCTTACGGCTAAGCTCTTTCCCTGGTAAAACAGAAATACCAGAGCTTGAAAGAACTTCTCCATGTTCAGATCACAAAGCCACCTCCTAGATGGATAGTGACTGTGGGTGACAAACACTGGTGTTGGCCACAAGTCTGAGAGAACAGTACTTACCGATTTGGAGTTCCTTGGTTCCAGCACCAGCGAGAGCTTGTAAATATCATCTTCCGTGTGGTAGAGGTCCAGCGAGAGCTATGTCAGAACAGAAAGGAGGAAGGATTATTGGCTTGTTGCGTCTCTTTATTCAATAGCACGGCTGAGACGTTTTCCAGATTTTTCAACTTCTGTCTTATAATTTGAACAAAAGTAGCATGATGGGGGGCAGGCAGAAGTGGAAAGTGAAATTTCAAGAAGAAAAGGATGTGTCCAGCCCATTGGGACGGCCATCAGAATCCACAAGAACCACGGGGAGGGCGTTTGCCTCGCATGCAACTGACCCGGGTTCGATCCCCGGCATCCCATATGGTCCCCTGAGCACCGCCAGGAGTCATTCCTGAGTGCAGAGCCAGGAGGAACCCCTGAGCATTGCCAGGTGTGACCCAAAAAGCCAAAAAAACAAAAGAATTAAAAGAATTAAAAATAATAATATAAATAAATGAATCCACAAAAACGTGGACTTTGCCATCTTTATGGAGTAGCTTGATGTTCTGGAATCAGCCAAGTTAAGGGACCCGGAGGCTTCCAGCACGGAGTAGAGGATGCCTACAATAAGGCTGACACATGGAACAGCTGGAATAAATGCCAGGGAACAAACCCCAGAGCTAGGACAGAAGAATGGCAGACACGAGCCCTAACTGTTGGGGTTTCTATTATTCTGGGCCCTCGGGAGATGCAGTTTCCTTGGATAAACAACTGGGAACTGCGAGATGTGTTCATATGGTGAGGCTGAAGTGGAGCCATGACAGGCTCTATTTTAAGACCGAAACTCAGCAGGCCAGAGTTTCAGTTTCCCCCGTCAGAAAGTCCCGACTTCTCAGAAAACAATGTCACCCTGGGCAGATAGACCAACACTGGGCAACAGCCTATCAGGGGCACGGGCAGTGGCGCCCAGCCAGGTAGAGGCGGCCAGTGGAGACGAGTCACTGGACAGGACTGGGACCAACACTGGAAATATATTGTCAGTTCCTGAAAAAGAAAAATGCTGTTATGTAACCAAACTATATAAGCTACTCAGAATTCAGGTCGGGGTCCTTGTCAAGACTCTACTGCGTTGGATGAGACTCGGACCCTAGCTCGAGCTAGCAATAAAGGGGCCTTGCATTCGCGTCCTCCCATCTGATCTGGTCGATGTGTGAACGAAATTCCCTTCCCGGGACAGAACAATATCAGCATCAGACCAAATGCCAAGTGGAGGTGGGAGGCAGCTTCCTTGTCCCGAGAGCCCTAGGGAGTATCCAGGGGGCAGGTGGGCAGACAGAGTGGCCCTGGGGTTCCCTGGCCTCTGAGGACTCAGTGCTGTGACCTCAGGGTCATGCCGTTCTCTCCTGGGGAGCCTGCCAGGCCTCACACGGGCCAGCCATGTCCCCCACCTGGTCGGCTTCTGTATTAACCAAATGCTTTATGGTTCCCTGGGGAGACACGTCAAACCACTCTGCGGTGGGTGGCGGCTGTCCACTGTTCTGTGGCCCCCACCCTGCACACAGGCCACAGGCCTCTGTCCACCTGGCCTGGCCTAGTGCCAGTGCTTCCTGGGCTTGCCTGGTCTCTGGGGATGAGGCACAGTGGTGGCTGGGACTGGCCTCACCAGCAGAGTGATGGCAGTGATCAGACCTCCAACTGAAAATCCAAGTCCACCTCCGTCACACGAAGTATGGGCACAGCCCTCTCCAGAAACAGCTCCCGCAACATGATGCTCGCCATAAACCATAAACCATGCCACTGGACCCCGTACCAGGCTGTCTCACTCGGGGCGCCCTGGAAAGGGGCAGGAGAGACCCCTCCCCGCCCCCAAGGAACCCAGCCCTGGCAGCCGAAAACCTCCAGAACTCAACCACCACCATGCTCACGGATGCTCTCCACACACTCGGGCCGAGCCTCTCACCCATAAGTGCATCTATTCCTGGACCGTGCGGCCACATTGGTGGCCATGCAATACTTCAAACCACATACCCTACCCATACGTCAGGATTACTACACCACATTTGACAGGTTTCGAAGTAGGAGGCAACCAGTCTTAGAGGGAAATATACATTTTTTACATATATATATATATTAAAAACAGAGTCTCCTGCCCCCACGCCTGGCTGTCCTCACCAGGGCCCCTTGGAGGGAGGAGGGTTGAGTTTCTCTTCCCCCCCCCCCTGCCCCGAGCAGAGCCCCAGCAGCTGAGGACTTCTGGAGCCAGCCACGGCCGTGCTGGGACCACTCTCCACACGTCCGAACGGGCCTCATGCATGAAAGAACTGGCAGAGGAACCCAGACATGAGGATCCCGGGGCTAAGGTCTCCAAGCCTACTCAGATTGGGACTGGGCCTTCTCCATCCACACCCCCCATCTGCCAGTAGGTAGGCGTCACACCCACCAGCGCCAGTTTGGTCCCATCAACGGCCAAGACGCACAGACTATAAAACCCAGCTCCCAGAAGCACGAGGCTGCATTTGCAGCCACACGACATCTTATTATCTCTTTTTTCCTTTGGAGAACCTGGCAGGCTACCAAAAGTATCCTGCCTGTATGTCAGAGTCTGGCAAACTTCCGTGTCGTACTCAATATGCCAAATACCAGTAACAATGATGGGTCTCATTCTTGTAATCCTGAAAGAGCATTGAAATGGCTCTTTTAAAATCTCAGGGCTAGGAAGAAGGAGACGTTACTGGAGCCTGCTCAAGGAAATCGACGAACAACAGGGTGATCGTGATCATGATATTAAAAACACACAAGGCTCAACCTTTAACAACATGTTAGTGATCTCTTATAGAAGGGCTTCATGGCCCCTGGTGAAACACAACAATCCTCACACTCTTTTCTCTAAGGATACTTTTTTCCCTAGCATTGTCAGCAGATTTTCATAACAAACAACAGAAAATATATCATTTCGGTTCTGCTTTGGGGCAGAGATTGGGGTTCGGGATGGAAACATTCGAAATCTGGCGGTGGGAAGGTGTCATGGTGGTGGTGTTGGTGTTTGAATATTGAATGGAGCCAAACACTGTGAATTACTTTATAAAATTTTAAAAAATTATAAAAACAAAAAAAAGTAAAAAAAGCCGCAGCTCCCAGGGAGCGTCCGTGCCAGCTGGATGGGCAGCTCTCGGCCCAGATGTTCTAGTGCTTTCCAAGCGACCCCTCTGCCCAGCGTCCCTGGGAGCCGTTGGTGAGCAGGCCAGGCTCGGAGCTGATCCTGAAGGCTGGCCACCCTCTGTCCCCGCTGCCCAGACCACAGCTTCCCCGCCAGCCTGCCCCAGCCCGTTGTAATAACAGGGGCCTGCGAGTCCCACCTAGGGACGATCCGGTTGCTCCTGAAAACTGCCGCGTGTGGCCCTTTCAGTGGGGGTGACCGGGCTCTGCGCCCCCGTCACGGCGCCTGCGGGTTGTCTGTGCAGGCGGAGAGGCCATCGGGCCCGCACCTGGCCCCAGCGACCTCCAGGCCCCCTCTGCAACCTCTTTGCTTTTCTTAGGAGACTGTGAGCTGACAGGGGCTTTCCAGTCATTTGCACAGACTCGCGGGGTAAAAGTGACTGTGAGGGTTAAAAATACCCCAGAGCAGAATCCGACTCGCTCACGCTGCCTGAAACCAGAAACGGAGCTCTGAACGCTCCTGGTGGCTCAGGCCAGGGGTCCCCCCGGCCCTGCCTGAGAAAGGGGGCCCCCAAACCCCACCCGTCTGGCGGGTGGCCTTTTGGGTGCCTGGATAACAAGGGCCCGGCCCTTCGGCTCAGATCGCGCAGGGACGGAGGCGCTTCCCCGCGTGCGCTCAGCCTGGGTTCAGATCCAGCACTGCGGGTGCCCCAAGCACTGTCATGGGGGTGTCCTTCGGGTTGCACAGCACCACCGGGGAGTGCCCCGGGTGATTCCTGGCTCTGCAGGGCCCAAGCAGCACCTGGCCCTCAGGCCTCTGCGTGTGCAGTTACTGCCAGCCTGGTTGGTTCAGTCTCTGGGAGGGTCCCGGGGTCCCCTGAGCACTGTGCGGGAGCACTCCCTCTCCTCTGCTGGCACGTCCTAGAGTTCCTGCCTCACAGCCTTTGTTCTGCAGCTGACCCGTCCTCACTGCATCTTTGGGGGGGGGGGGTAGGGGAGAAAGAGAGAGACAGACAGACAGACAGATGGACAGAGACAGAGAGAGCGAGGGAGGGAGGGAGAGGGAGGGAGAGGGGAGTGCTGGTATTCACGGATGCAGCAGGAATGTCTGCATGGTTCACTCAGCCCAGCACTCGGGCGCACGTGCAGGAGAGAAGGGTCTGCGCAGGGCGTGCGCGTTTGTCCTTTGCAAGCATTTGTTCCTGTGTGAACTCTGTGCATCCGTCTCTTATGGGCTGTTTGTTTTTCTCAAGGGCAGGTTTTTTGTGTGGGTCACACCCGGCGGTGCCCGGGGCTTACTCGGGGCTCTGTGCTCCGGGATCATTCCTGGTGGGTGGGGATGCTCTGGGTGCTGGGGTTGAAACGGAGTTAGCCGAGTGCAAGCGGCCCCGAGTCTGCGGGCCTGCCTCCTCCTCTGTAGTGACGGACAGGGCAGTGTGAGGTGCCCCCAGCCCCGGCCGGGCTCCGTGGCGCCCATGAGCGTCTGCTGAGGAGAACCGAGCCCATCACGGCGGACCGAGGGCCTTGCTCAGAGCCGGCTTGTGGCATCTGGGCCTGGGTTTGAGTTCTGCCCGGTGCTGTGCCCGTGGAAGCTTGTGAAGGGCCTCACCAATGTCGGAGAGGAGTCCAACAGGCCTGGCTTTGTAGAAGGACCCTGGGTGCCCCCCTGGGTCCTTCTCTGGTCCCCTGGACACCCCCTCCCTCTCTCACTCTCTCTCCTGTCTCCTCTCTCTCATTCCCTCTCTCCTCCCCCCTCTCTCTCACACACTCTTTTCCTCTTTTATCTCTTTACCAACAAATCACAAATCACAAAATCACAAAAATCCTGTTAGTCGTCGATTGCTTCGAGCAGGCCCCAGTAACGTCTCCTTCATCCTAGCATTGAGATTATATTCACAAATACAAATACAAAAGGGAATAATAGAAACTCGAAAGCCAGCCCACCTGTATATGAATATTATTTACTATCTCCAGATCCCTAGAGAGAATAGTAAATCTCTATTACTTCCAACAAATACAGTAAGGATGATACTAGTGGGGCCGGAGGAATAGCACAGTGGAGAGAGTGTTTGCCTTGACGCAGCCAACCTGGGTTCGATCCCCGGCATCCCATATGGTCCCCTGAGCACCCCCAGGAGTCATTCCCGAGTACAAAGTCAGGAGTAACCCCTAAGCATCACTGGGTGTGAGCCAAAAAGCCAAAAAAAAAAAAAAGGATAATACTAGTGCTTCAGTCGCAGATTTGTTATGAGGACTAAATAAGGACTAAATATTCATAAATTCAGATGAATATTCATAATATTAATCATATTCATAAAGCTGGTGTCATAGAAACATTATATCAACTGTTTTAAATATTAAGAACAAAACAAAATACACCTTCCCATTTGATCTTCACAGTAATCAAACAAATCAATGATTCATTACTTTTCAGTATATGTTCGGCCAAAAAGTAGAAAAGCAGAAACTGGGGTGAGCTGGCGAGGTAGAACATCAGGTAGGGTGCTTGCCTGACACATGCCTGACCTTGGTTCACTCCCAGAATTCCATATGGTCCCCTGAGAGCTGCCAAGAGTAATTCCTGAGAGCAGAGTCAGGAGCTGGGTGTGGCCCAAAACCCCAAACTAAGAACCAAAAGCAAGGAGAAACTGAGCTTGAGTTCCAGGCAAAATACTCTGTAAAGATGAATTTATCCCACCGCTTAATACTACCACATATCCCGGCGTGACTACCAAGAGCAACAATCGCCTGTATCCTCAAAAACAAATGTATTACTCTAGGCACATGTGTCTAGCTCAGCCGCTTGAAAGCATCCAGATGGTCTCTGTTCGTACCATCATACACAGTGTTGACATCTAAACAGTGAGAAGCCCTCATACAAAGTTAAATGGGGCTGGAGAGATCAGACAGTGGGTAATGTGCCTGCTTTGCATACGGCGCCCCATAAGGTCCCCTGAACCCCACCATAGGGTGATCAACCCCACCATAGGGTGATCCCTATGCGCAGAGCCAGGGGTAAGTGGCTCCAAAACAAAACAAGAAAAAAAAGAAAAATCTGAGTTGAAAAGATTTGGGGGCGGGAGAGGGGGGGCTGGGCCTCACCTGGTGGTGCTCAGAGCTTAATTTTGGCTTTGCATAGGGATCAGGGATCATTCCCGGAATGCTCGGGCATTCCGTATGTGGTGCTGGGAATCAAACTCCAGGTGGTTGTGTGCAAGGCAAGTGCCCTACCTCTGAACTAAGGCTCCGGTCTCTGCTTGCAGTATTGCAGAGACTTCTGACTGCAGTCGAATTTTGCAGATAAGTTCAAAAGCCATCCAGCAGGGGCTGGAGAGAGAGCTCAAAGGCTGGAGTGCCTGTTTTGCACTGAGCAGGCGTGGGTTCAGTCCCTGGCACTGTATGGTCTCCTGACCACTGCTAGGAGCAACCCCACAGCACTAAGTTGGGAGTAGTCTTTGAACACTTCTGGGTGTGGTCCTCATATTAAAACAAAATGAAAAGCCACACAGCAGCTTTGACATTTATCAATTCATCCATTACATGGAAACTTGAAACTAAAACAATGTCTGCAAAGATCTGATTAGGAGCCAACATTTAAAGCAGAAACACAGTCATGTTATTTTTGGATATAACTCCTTGTCCTTAACCTACCCAAATCCTTAGGCCACAAAAGCCTTGAAGCACTGAATGTCCTGGGAACAATACTTCCCAACAAGTCGATTTTTCTGCTCCGCGGTACCTGGGTCGAGTTCTTCTCCCTCTCAGGCCTCCCTCTCCCTGTATCTGCTTCTTTGTAAGCTACCATAGTAACTGGGACCTCTGAACTCTCACACAAATTAGAAGAAAGATTGCTTGTTGTTGCTTATTCTAGTTTGCTTTAACAGAGTGAAGCTCACTTTAGGAGCGGGGCAGATAATCTTAGAATAAAAACTACAGAAATAGGGGCTGGAGCGATAGCACAACGGGTAGGGCATTTGCCTTGCACGCGGCTGACCCGGGTTCGAATCCCAGCATCCCATATGGTCCCCTGTGCACCTCCAGGAGTAATTCCTGAGTGCAGAGCCAGGAGTAACCCCTGAGCATTCCCGGGTGTGAGCTAAAAATCAAACAAAACAAAACAAAACAAAAACCAAAAAACTACAGAAATAGGGCAAGAAAGAAATAAGGCAAGAAAACGAGAAACTTCTGGGCCAAAAAAAGAGCTCAAAGGACTGGAGCATGTTTCTGACATGCACGGGGCTGGGGTCCCATCCCTGGCACTGTGTGGGCTTGCCAGGCACTGCCCACCGTCCCATGTGGACCCAGCACTTTTGTGGTGGCCTGAAAAATAAAACAAACTAAAACTTCCATTTAAAAATATTCTGACTATAAAAAAATATTCTGACTATTCAACTATATTCTCCCTCTCTCTCTTTCTTTCTTTCTTTCTTTCTTTCTTTCTTTCTTTCTTTCTTTCTTTCTTTCTTTCTACTCCTGTGATTGACCCTCTGACTTCAGTACAGTCAGTTACTTATGCATTCAACTGATAAAAAAGCTGTGCACCTATCCCATGAGGGGCATTAGGTTGGTAATCCAAACTCCTTTTGGGAGGCAAGCATGATCCTGATAACAACCAGACAAAAATATTAAAAGAAAAGAAAATTATGGCATATAAACATAAAAAAAATCTATTTATTTAGGGGCTGGAGCGATAGCACAGTAGGTAGGGCATTTGCTTTGTACGCGGCCAACCTGAGTTGATTACCAGCATCCCATATGGTCCCCGAGCACTGCCAGGAGTAATTCCTGAGTTCCTGAGTGCAGAGCCAGGAGTAACCCCTGTGCATTGCTGGGTGTGACCCAAAAAGAAAAAAAAATTATTTATTTGTTGCTCTTTGTCCAGACCGAGCATGCTCAGGGGTTACTCCTGGCTCTGCACTCAGGAATTACTCCTGGCAGTGCTCAGAGGACCATATGGAAGGCCAAGGATTGAATATGGGTCAGCTGCTTGCAAGGCAAATGCCCTACCTGCTACACTTTTGCTCAGATCTCCATATATGCATTTTATATTAACATAATGATCCTAAGTAAATCAAAACTTTTGTTACAGTTCCTCCCATCAAAAATCAGAAGTAAGCACTTTGAATTGCTAGGAACAGTCCTAAAACAACAGCAACAACCACCAAAAAAAGCTCTAAGTGTCTCTATTAATAATAGCAAAATATAGTAAGTAGTAGTATAGTTAAGTTTTAGTATAGTAAGTTTAGTATAGTTTTTTTCTTTTTTTTTTTCTTTCTGGGTCACACCTGGCGATGCACAGGGGTTACTCCTGGCTCTGCACTCAGGAGTTACTCCT
>JAOXYA010480288.1:0-16419 GCA_028565675.1 Sorex palustris | reverse complement strand
AGGGCTAGGATGAAGGAGACGTTACTGGGGCCTGCTCGAACCAATCGACGACTAACAGGATTTCTGTGATCTGTGATATATATATGCATATATATATTTCCCTTTATGATTTGTTGCCTACTATTTGAACACCATCCAATGTGGTGTGGGACTTATGGAGAATGGGCAGGGAATGTCTTATGATGTGCATAGTACAGGAATATGTTCACTCGTATGTGAGGGTCGACCCGAGTGTGTGGGGAGCAGTCTTTAGCGAGGTGGCGGTTGGGTTCTGGAAGTTTTCAGCTGCTGAGGCTGGGTTCCTTGGGGTGGGGAGGGCTCTCACCAGCCCCTCTGGGGCGCCCCAGCCCTTTCTATTTTTATGTTGGGAAAAAATGCTTTATGTCTTATACACTGAGATGGTTATAATTTTTAAAAAGTATTGACAAGAATGTGGTAAACTGGAAACCACTCACTCAGTGTTGGTGGGAATGTAAAATGGTGCTGCTACTTTGGAAAGTTTGGCAGTTCCCTAAAATAACAAAAAAGGAATTATATGATCCAGCAATTTCATTTCTACTTACCTAAGAGAACCAAAAACTTTTGTATAAAACTAGTTTGTAAAATTCTATATGAAACTAGTAAAGTGTTAGTAATAGCATTAACAAAAAGCAGAAACTCCAAGCCCATCAAATGATGAATGAATAAATAAAATATGGTATGATCATATACACACAACAGAATATCATTCAATGATGAAAAAGAAATGAAGTATTCATATGTAGTAAAGAGAGATAAGCCTAGAGGTATGCTTGTGAAGGAAGTCAGTCCCAAAGGACCAAAGATGGTAGAGAGATCAATAAATGGGTAAATTAACCTTACCCTTATCAGGCTGAGAACTTGGTGGAGAAATCTGATCATATTCATTTATTAATTGCTTCAGTGTTTTAGCATACAATTTATCCAAATAGTGAGTCTGTGTAACAATTGGGGAGTTACAAACCATGATGCAGAGATGACAAAATTAGTTTAGATCAATAGTCCACTCCCATTTACCTCATAAGGTGAAATCCTTTGTGATTCAAACTGAAGCACTGCTCCACTTAAACCTTTTATAAAAGGTATCTGTAAAATGTTCAAATATTTGTTCATTTGCTGTGGTGTCTTCTTTGAGGCAGGAGCGGGCGTCTACAACTACTGTTTCCCCCTCCCCGCCAACGCCACCGGCCGAGAGAGAGGCCAAGGTGGAGGTGGCGGAGAGGCAGGGACAACCACTGCTGCCGCTGCCACCACCGAGCAGGCGGGGTGGGGGGTAAGGGGGAGGAGGCGGAGACCGGGCTTCCTGAGGGGAAGTCGCAGCCGCCACCGGGGGAGGACTGGACGGCGCCGGCACCATGACGGCGAAAAGCATGCCTGTATATCACATTTTTAAAAATCAATTAATACATGTCACTATCACTGTCACTGTCCTCCCGTTGTTCTCGATTTTCTCGAGCGGGCCCAGTAACGTGTTCATCATGAGAGTTTGTTGTTACTGTGTTTGGCATATTGAATATGCCATGGGTAGCTTGCCAGGCTTTGCCATGTGGGCGAGATACTCTCAGTAGCTTGCCGGGCTCTCCGAGAGGGGTGGAGGAATTGAACCCGGCTTGGCCGTTTTTACTTAAAAAAAATAAATAACTGGTTTCCAGTCCCTGCTGGTAGAGGTACTTCCCAAGTTGTTTCATTACCACCCTAGTCATTATTTACTTGTTCCTGTGCTTTTTCAATGAGGACAAGGGATAATACACATATTCACTCTTCCTTTATTTATTTTGTTTATTCTGTGATTAATATAATCATAATGTGTGTAATAGAGGCTGGAGCAATAGCACAGCAGTAGGTTGTTTGCCTTACATGAGGCCACCTGGCCAAGCCCAGTTCAATTCCTCCACCCCTCTCAGAGTGCCTGGCAAGCTACCAAGAGTACCAGAGTACCAGAGAGTCTGGCAATCTCCCTGTGATGTATTTGATATGCCAAAAACAGTAACAACAAGTCTCACAATTTGTTGTGAGAAGTTACTGGTGCTCGCTAGAGCAAATCCATAAACAACTGGAGGACAGTGCTATTTGTTTTATTTGTTCTTTGTTTTGGGGCCACACCAGCAATGCTTTGTTTGAGCTTACTCCTGCTGGGGGTGGGGGTGGGGAGAACAAAACAATATGGGGTGCCCAGGATAGAACCTGGTTCAGGCCAGATGCAAAGGAAATGACCTACCAGCTGTACTATTTCTCCAGCCCTATCACCCTTCCTTTAAAAGCTATTTCCTGTTTCCTTTTGTCCCAGCTGACAATGCTTTTTTAGGTCTTATCTCTGTCCCTGGCTCTGCAGGAATGGCTGATTAGCTGTGTAGTTCACACTCATTTAATCTCTTTAAAGGGCTCAGTCAGCCACACCCTTCCCGGCATGCCTCTCACTTTTTCTGATGAAGTATTGCCTTCCCAACATGCATCTCACTTTTTCTGATGAAGAAAGACAGTCTGAAAAAGTCTATCCTCTTTAAGTTCTGGTTCCTTTTTTGCTTAACCATTTTCTCTTCCATCCTTTTCACCATAAGTGAGGAGGAATAAGATAGTGTTCATCATTCTCCTTCCAATTCTACTTTGAAACTTGAGATATCCTTGAACTTCAGTCCAAATTTGTTATCATTCACATAGTTCAAAGTGATAAATACCTTCTCTATTTATTACAGGATTCAGGTCTTTCCTATTACTTTGTACTACAGTTACTTATACAGCCTCTTCATTTTCTTACCAGATACTATCATCAATATTTAGAGGACATAAAATATGCCCTTGCCTCCCAAAAGAGAAGTGGTGGGGGTGGGGAGACCAAAACCAATGACATTAAGAGTCTTACTGTTTAGGACTCCTGGAATATTTACACTTCTTTTAATGAAATTATTTCAGATTATGAGTAAGGTTTTCTTGTGCTTTTGGTACAAAGTGGGGGAAGTGCCAATTAGGCTAAATATATTATAGCCCACTGACAGTTCTAATTTTTATTGTAAATTAATATAGGCAGTTGGTTTCATATAAATTATCATGTGACTGTGAGTGAATCTTTTAAAATGGATTTACATTCTGACCAAAATTAGATTTCTTTTAATAACCTTGGTTAAGGGTCAGGTTCCAAAGTATACTAAATTCATCAAATTAGCAAATGCCACTCTAAAAAAATATATGTTGTCTTCTCAAGGGAGTAAATAACACTAATCCCACCATCCCTTTGTAACTGCATTAATAAACAGAGCATATATTTCTTAGATTAAAATATACGTGGGTCGGGGCTAGAGCAATAGCACAGTGGGTAGGGTGTTTGCATTGCACGCAGCCAACATGGCCAATACAGGTTTGATTCCCAGCATCCCATATGGTCCCCCGAGCACCGCCAGGAGTGATTCCTGAGTGCATGAGCCAGGAGTAACCCCTGAACATCGCCGGGTGTGACCCAAAAAGCAAAAAAAAAAAAAGAAGAAGGGGGTTAGGATCAAGCTCTGGGGTTCCAGAGAGTGCAGCAGCAGATAGGGTGCTCGTCTAGCATGAGGCCCACCCGAATTCTACCTCCCGCACCCTCTGCGGTCCCCTGAGCACTGCCAGGAGGGTTCCCTGAGTGTAGAGCCAGGAGTAAGCCCTGAGTATTGCCGGAGGCTGGGAAAAAAAGGAAAAGAAAAAAGAAAAGAAATCAAGCTCTGGGTGTGAGGTGTATTCATTGCTGTTGGGGTCCCCTTGCTTGTAGAACCTTCTAGAGGACAGAGCTGGCAAATAAGTCTAATGTCTGCCAAGGCAGCTGGCATCCTCGCCGGCATCCCTTTATTTCTCTTTCTCTGTGCTTGTGTAATCAAAATGATGAGTTTGTACTGATCTTCACATGGCCATTGGGGGGCCAAATCCCCAATTCTCCCCTGGCCGTCACTGAGAGGATTGACGTCCTGCCCCAGGGGACCTGGTGGGTCAGATATCAATTTGGGGCTGCAGCTTGGGTGTCTGGAGGCCTGGGGTGGTGGCTCTCCATTGCAGGAGGCATCTCTGGCTGTCTTCCTGCTTTTGTTTATTTTTTGGGGGGGGACCAGACCTGGTGGGGCTCAGTGATTCCTCGTGGCAGTGCACGCCTACCAAACAGTGAGGCTCTCAGCAGGAACCACGTGGCGCCCCCTCATGTGGCACCCCCTCACGTGGTGCCCTCTCACACGGCACCCCCTCACATGGTACCTCGCTCATGTGGCGCCCCTTTCATGTGGCACCCCTCTTATGTGGCACCCCCTCAAGTGGTGCCCCTCACGTGGTACCTCTCATAGTGGCACCCCCTCTTATGTGGCACCCCTCTTGTCATGGTACCCCCGTCATGTGGCACCCTTCACGTGGTACCTCTCTCACATGGCGCCCCTCTCACGTGGCACCCCTCACGTGGTACCTCTCATAATGGCACCCCTCTTATGTGGCACCCCTCTTATGTGGCACCCCCTCACGTCGTGGCACCCCCATCATGCGGCACCCCTCATGTGGTACCTCTCATAGTGGCACTCCTCTTATGTGGCACCCCTCTTATGTGGCACCCCCTCACGTCGTGGCACCCCCATCATGCGGCACCCCTCACGTGGTACCTCTCATAGTGGCACTCCTCTTATGTGGCACCCCTCACGTTGTGGCACCCTCCGTCATGTGGTGCCCCTCACGTGGTACCTCTCTCACATGGCGCCCCTCTCACGTGGTGCCCCTCACATGGTACCTCATAGTGGTACCCCTCTCATATGGCACCCACTCACGTGGTACCTCGCACAGTGGCACCCCTCTTATGTGGCACCCCCTCACATCGTGGCACCCCCCATCATGTGGCACCCCTCTCACGTGGTGCCCCTCATGTGGTACCACTCATAGTAGTAACCCTCTCATGTGGTACCTCGCATAGTGGCACCCCTCTTTTGTGGCACCCCTCACATCGTGGCACCCCCATCATGCGGCACCCCTCACATGGTACCTCTCGCATGTGGCGCCCCTCTCACATGGCACCCCTCATGTGGTACCTCTCATAGTGGCACCCCTCTTATGTGGCACCCCTCACGTCGTGGCATCCCCATCATGTGGCACCCCTCACGTGGTACTTCTCTCACATGGCACCCCCTCACATAGCACCCCTCTCACGTGGCACCCCTCTCACGTGGCATCCTTTTCACGTGGCACCCCCCTCACATGGCACCCCTTGCGTGGTACCTCTCGTAGTGGCGCCCCTCACTCCCCATTTGGGCCTTGCTTGCTGCAAATCACCGCCACCTTTCAGCACCAGCCCACGGCTCTGGGTTTTCCCGCTCTCATTCCTCATCTGGACATCACCTTTCCGGGTGAATTCACTCTCACTCACTCACTTCACAAGGCCCTGCGGTGGGGGGGGGGTGCCCACCGTGCCTTGGGGATGCCCAGCTCAGACGTGCCACTGTTTGCTCCTTGTCCACGCCCGGGAGCGGGCAGCCAGCCCTGTCTCAACACTCCTTGCGGGGTTAGAGGCCGCAGACTGCCAGCTCCTTTGGGAGGGAAGAGTCCCCGCGAGGGAGCGGCACCCCAGGCTCACAGGCCGCCAGCCCTGGGGCCGGTGTCCTCAGCGTCCCGTCCTTGCGCCCGGCCAGGAGCCTCCCGTTCCCGCACTCTCTCCCTCCTTCTGGCCAGATGGCTGGGGGCGGCCGGGCTGGCATCGGCCGCGGTGATGTATGGCCCCATGGGGCGCAGAGCACACAGCCCTCGAGCCGTCAGGGGGTGTCGGAAATGAGAGGCCCGGTGCCACGGCCGGCAGGGCCTCCCGCCGTGCCCTGCTCTGCCATCAGCTTCCTGGGTTTCGCCTGCTTGGCTGCGGGGAGGGGGGGCTCTTGGCAGGTCTGAGGGACAGATGGGCCACTCCGGGGGGAGGGGTGGGCTCCCCACTCCACCTGTCCGGAAGGGCTGGGTCCCATCTCAAAAAACTCGCGCCTCTTTGCAGCAGTGCCCCCAGCCGAGCTCTGGCTCTCAGTCTTCTCCTCTGTGAAATGGGCAGGCGGAAGCACACACCCCGGGGAGGACTTTTCCACCCCACAGCCCCATAGGTTAGGCCCGGTGGTCACCTGGAGGTTGGTGGCCAAGGGGCAGACAGGCAGTGGGGTGCTGTTTGCAGAGGGTCCCCGGCTTCCAGTGTCTCAGGGCACAGAGCTGGTGCAGGGGTGGGGCGGGGGTGGGGTGGGGCTCGTCCCTGGAAGGGCAGAACAGAGGGACTTTCTCTTCTCCACACCCCGGGCAGGCAGAGTCCTCCCACTCACTCCTCCCCCTCTCCCCAGGCATGGATCAAGCACCTACTGTGTGCACGCGCCCAGGTTTGGGAGAGCCGCTATGTGTGGGTGGACCCGCTGTTCCCTTGGGCTCTGTGGCACTCCCCCCCCCCCCCGCCTCAGCCCTGTCTGCCCGCCCTGCTCTCTTCCTCTCTCTGAGACCTGCCCCCTCCCAGCGCCCAGACCCCCAGGGGTCGCGCGAAGAGCCCTGGGTTTGGGGCCAGGGCGGGGCGACCGTTCCCTGGGGTGGGAGAGTGGGAACATCTGCTCTTTCTTGATCTCCCTTTGGGGGGTCGCTGTGGGGGTTCTGCAGGGGACCCAAGGCGAAGGGAATCTCTGGAACCCCACGGCCTGTGCGTGAGTTCGGGCGAGGGTAGTACAGCTTGCACCCGTCACTTCCCTTCCCTGGTCTCAGTCTCCTCATCTGGAAAACGGGTCTCAGGGAGGACGCTTGGCTGAGCTGGGCGGGGAGGGCAGGTGGAAGTGGAACCTGGTGCCCAGCGCTGGGGGGGCATGGCTCCTCCTTCCCTCCCGCCCCTCCGCCCAGGTATAAGTATAATCGCCTGGTCTGGTCTGCAGTGGAGGGAGGGATGGATGGAGGGAGACAGGGAGGGAGGACAGGTGTGTCGAGGGCCCTCTGGCTTTGTGCCCCGGGGAGTCCCGTGTTGCCAGGGCTCTGTGTTGGACACCACCCCCACAAGCTTCAGCACACACACCACCCCCCAAACCACCCCCCAAACCTTCTCTTGCTGGGTTCCCACACACGGGGTCCGGGTGCCGTGTGGAGGAGCTTGTCCTTCTCAGACCCTGCTGGTCCTGAGGCGGGTGGACGCAGTGGCGAGCGCCAGGCTGGGCGTGTAGGTGGTGTCTGGACCCCCCCTCCCCCCATACTGACACGGGTGATTCCTGAGTGCAGACGCAGCAGTAAAGCCCTGAGCGTCACCAGGTGTGGCCCTAAAACCAAAAAAAAAAAAAAGTATATATAGGGCCCAGTTCCACTGAGCAGCAGGTCGACGCCCCCCCCCCCCGCAGGACCCCTGCAGGACCCTCCACCCTGGGTCTCTGGGCTGCCAGAGGTGATGCCCCCCTCCCCCAGCAGTGCTGGAGGATGGGCTGTTTGTGGGCCTGGGCCGGGGGCAGGCCACATGCTGCCGCTGCTGCTGTGTGGCCCAGCCCTGGTGGATGCACAGAGGCCAGGAGCAGGGGTGGGGCGGGGAGGGGTGGGGGAGGGGGTGGCCCGAGGCTGCTCACATTTCCCTCCTGAAAGAAGCTGGGGAGACCCACCCCCACCTCCTTCCTTTCTGCTGGGCTGGGACTCTGCCCAGGAGGGGAGTGGGGTGGGAGGGCCACCCTCTGTCCAGCTGTTGTTCACCTCCCCCCCTTCTGCAGCTGTCCCAGCCCTATTAATCTCATCCCAGGAGGGGGGCGGAGTGGAAGTGGGGAGAAGTGGGGAGGGGAGGGGGCCTCTAGGAGCCCGGGGCTGCTGATGGGGGGTCTCTGATGGCCAGACTGAGGGCTGAGGACCGTGCCTGCCCAGAGCTTCTGGAGAAAGGGGAAAGGGAGGGAGGGGGAGTGGGGGGTGGGGTGGGGTGGGGTGGAGGGTTTTCACCTCTGCTGAGTTTCAGCTTCTCTTCTCAGCGCCCGACCCACTGGGGACCCGGCTCCTACGGAAGCGAATAGGCGTCCTTCAGCCCTGCCTGGGTCTGTCTGTCGGGCTTGCATGCGGCTTAGCTCGGCCTTCATTTTCGGGAATGCATGAGTGAATGCGGGGTCCCCGCCTCCCTCCAGGACAGGGAGCTGGACGCAGGCCCTCAGGGACCCGGCCTGGCCCCCCACACTGGAGAGACTCTGCGTTTAGGACCCGGCATGGTGGGCAGGGCAGGACAGGGCGTGCATCCTGGGCTCTGTCTCACTCGAAGTCACAAGTGTGCCTGGCCTTCGGGGACATCCAGCCGGGTCCTGGGAAGCCGCATTTGTGTTCGTTGTCTTTTTGCTTTTTGGGCCACACTCGGGCGATGCTCGGGGGTCACTCCTGGCTCTGCACTCAGGAATGACTCCTGGTGGTGCTCGGGGGACCCTATGGGATGCTGGGAATTGAACTCGGGTCGGCCACATGCAAAGCAAACACCCTCCCCATTGTGCTATCACTCCAGCCCCTAGAGTGCTCTGTTTGGCTTTTGGTGCACACTCAGCAGTGCTCAGGGCTCACTCCCGGCTCTGTGCTTAGGGATCACTCTTGGAGGGGCTCGGGGGATCCCGTCGGATGCCTGGGATGCAACCCAGGCTGGCCACATTCAAGGCAAGTGCTCTGCCCACTGTACTATCACTCTGGCCCCCAACTTAGAGTGTTTGAAATCCAGAAAGCTGTCCCTCTGGTCCTAAAGCCCTTTGGACCCGTTATTCAGAAATTACAGAGGCTGTCTCACTGATGCTGTGTCTTACACTCTTATTTGCTCCTACCTGGTGCTCTCCTGAAAGCTTATTAACAGCCCGTGCAGGGGAGAGTCATTCTTTTTATTTATTTTTTCTTCTTGGGTCACACTCCTGGCTCTGCACTCAGGAATGACTCCTGGCGGTGCCTGGGGTACCCTATGGGATGCTGGGAATCGAACCCGGGCTGGCTGCGTGCAAGGCAAATGCCCTCCCTGCTGTGCTATCGATCCGGCCCCTGCATTTGAGTTCTTGGGGAAGGTACAGCGAAGAATCAGGCCTCCCTGCTTCCGTGGCGCCCCACCTGCAGAACAGGGTGAGGCCTCACCCAGCCGCTTGCAGCCATGGCCCCACCCCCCACCCCTACCCCAGGGAGAGTCACGTCTTGGGCTTTGATTCCTCAGCTTCATCCGGCCCCAGTGCAGGATGGGATGGGTGTGCGCCAAGTTACATACATCCGTGATTCAAGACCTGGCTCAGGCTTGCAGACAGCTGGGAGCTTGTTAATAATTCAGACTCCTGGGCCCCGGGCCCAGGCCTTCCCCGTCTGCGGCCCTGGGCGTGGGGCGGGGACCTGGGGTTTTGAAAGCCTTTCACTGATTCCAAGGTGTGAGGCCGGTATAACCCTTTGACCCCTGGGGAGAGAGGGCATGAGTGAATAGTCCCAACGGCTGCCTCTGAGGCACACCTGGCTGGGGCAGCTTTTGTTGCTGTGTGTGTTCATTCATTCATTCACTCATTCATTCCTTCCTTCTTTCCTCGGCTCCCTCTGCCAGCTGGCTGGCCATGAAGGAGAGGGGCAGACCCTGCTGTTGGCCTCCTGGGCTGATGGAGTCCTGCAGAACATTCTTCCCTGGAGGGCTCAACCCAGGCGGGAGGCCGCCCAGAACAGCAGCTATGGCGAGCCAGCCAGAGAAGCCAGCGCTGCAACGTGCTGACTGTTGGGTGCTGCTGCCTCTTTGGTGGAGGGCCAGAGAACCACATCGGGGTCCCTCCTTGGGTCTCAGTTCCTCGACAGGAGTTTGGCCTGCCTGTGCTGTGTGCATGTGAACAGGAGGAAACCCCCCCCCCAACCACCACCCCCCAGCCAGGAACACAGGCAGCCCCGAGTTCCCTTTTCTTTTTCATTTTTTGGACATTGATACCCAGAGAGACTGGGGGGAGGGGGAGGAGCCCACCCATGGCCATGGGCCTTGCTGCTGTTGCAGTGGGTGGGGGCGTGGGGAGGTAGAGCAAAATTGTCTAGTGAGGAGACCCTGAGAGGTGGTGGTGGTGGTGGGGAGGGGGCTCTTGAATTCTGGAGGGAACATCCTAACTCAGCATCAGCCTTCAGCCTTCAGGGCCACAGCACCCTTAGCCCAGCGCTGGGAGAATGCCCCCACTCGGCTGCAGAATCTGGGAGCCATCCTAGGCTGGGTTCACACTAGCTGCTCATTAAATGCTATTTTCTCTTCATCACTTTCTTTTCTTTTTTTTTTTAACTTTTTGGGTCACACCCAGCCATGCTCAGGGGTTACTCCTGGCTCTGCACTCAGGAATTACTCCTGGCGGTGCTTGAGGGATGCTATGGGATGCTAGAAATGGAACCTGGGTCGGCCTTGTGCAAGGCAAACGCCCTCCCAGCTTTGCTATCACTCTAGCCCCTCTTCATCCTTTTCTTTGGTCTCTTAAGTGAGGACTAGTGTGTGGGGGCGTAGGTGGGGGGGGTAGTTGCTTTTATTTTTTGTTCTACAAAGGGCGGTGCTCAGGGATCACTGGCCCTGCACTCAGGGATCATTCCTGGAGGGGCTCTGGGAACCATTGGGGTGGGGAGGGCTGTGAGGGCAGTGGAAGGTGGGTCTGCAGGGGTCTGCTGCGTGCAAGGCAAGTGTACTATCACTCTGGCCTCCTGGTGTTTTTTTTTTCCTGGGGGTGGGGTTATTTATTTTTGGTTTGGGGCCTGAGTTTTCTGAGTCCTTTTAGCTGGGGTTACTTAAGCTACTTCCCACTTCACGGTGGATTTCAGGGTACCAGGTTCCAGGCACTGCAGGGGAATGAGTGCGGACCCCGTCCCGCTCCTCACCCTGCGCCTGGCCGGGCCTGGGGGGGGGCGCCCAGCACCCCGCCCCCCCTCCTCCAGGGCCTTTTAACTCAATACTCCCTGCTCAGCCCCATGCAAATTGCTGGCGTGCTCAGCTCAGCCCCGTTTCTCCAGGAGGCTCTTTCCGCTTCCCATTAAATCCTGTCAACATATTTTCCCAATGAAGTTCTTCCTCCGCCCCCCCCACCCCCCCTTGCACGGTCCCAGCTCCCCAGCCCGACGCTCTAGCCAGGGACACAATTGGATCGCAATCACGAGCACTTCCTGGAGATCTGGTCCCAGCAGAGCTATAAAGGGCCTGGGGATACCACGCTCTGCTCTTCCAGAGAGGTTTGCAGAAGGCCCGCTCTGCAGACCCTGGCCCACCGCCCCCCACCCCCCCCCACCTCCGCTGCCATGCTGCGCACACCCAACCCCGCACACGCGCCTTCCCGCGCAGGGGAGACCCTCCGTGTCCATCGCCCCGGCCGCATGCATGTTTCTGACCACGGGTTTGAGTTTCTCAAGCCGATGCGCGGATCCTGGGCTCCCCCTGCACTTGACCACGACATAACCGGGCCCGGGCCTTGGGGTGGGGGGGCGGATCTGGGCAACCAGCATACCTCACATTCTTTTCTCACAGGAAAAAAAAAGGCCTGCAGAGGGGTGCGGGCAGAGCTGGCCCGGTGCCACCCGCCACAGGCCTGGCATTTGCTCCCCCAGCCCTGCCCACCTCCCCCCTGCTGCAGGCAGATGCCACCAGCTGGGCCGGCCAGGCTGCAGACCTGAGCGTGCGCGCAGTGATCGGGCCGCCTGGATAGATGCTCTGCTCGCCCTTGCCAGGCCCGTGCCCCCCACTCCAAGGGGCGTCCCCTGGGCCCTCCTCCACCCCCCAAGGCGGGAGGGAAACGCCCCGCCCTCCCCCTTCTTCTGCCAGCACTCCCCCTCCCCCCCCCTCAAATGAAGCCAGTCCTCGAAATTGAAAAGGCAAAAGCTGAGCAATCCAGGCTAAGTGAATTTCCCAGCAAATAAATGCCCGTGGTGTGGAGGGGGGGGACGCTCTGGCCGGGGGGCGTAGTGCAGACAGTTCCCTGGGGAGGCTTTCCCCCCTCTCCAGCCCCGGCCCCCCTGGGGATGCTCGGAGCAGGAGATCTCTCCCCCGGGAGTCTGAGCAGCCGGGGGTGGAGGGAAGCCAGGTCTGCTTTGTGTTTTCCAAGGCTCCAGCTCGCCGCTGTTTCCCTGCCAGGAAGCCTGCCGGTGGCAGTTGCAGCCCCGGCCACCCGAGACCACCCTGGCCCGGGCTGGGTTTGTGCGCGGGGCTTGCAAGCCCAGCGCCTGCCTGGGCTTGGCCGCTTGACTTGGCTTGAGATCGCGAGGCCTTCCGCCCCACTCTGCTTAATAGGTCCTTCAAAGACCTCCTGTCAGTCTTCTTTGGTTTTTTTCTTCGTTTGTGTGTGTGTCTGTGGTGGGGGGGGTGTGTGGCACACCCTGCGATGTTCAGGGGCTGCTCCCAGCTCAGTGCTCAGTGGATGCTACCTGCTTGGTGGGGGGGAGGGGGTCACTCCTGGCAGTTCGCAAGGAACCCTGGGCTTCAGCTCTTTGAACCATCTCACCGGCTCAGAAGACAGGGACTGTGCACCCACTTCCCATATGACCCAGTGGTTGAGACCACACCGGGGAGAGAGCTTTGGGGTGGAGTGGGAGGAGTGCGCCTAGTGCGCATGCTTGAAGGGTGGAGGTGGCAAAGGCTTGGACGGTTGACCCCGCCCCCAAGCCGACTGGCCAATCCGCTTCGAATATGACCCCGCCCCCCAGCCCTACTAGCCAATCCGCGTCAAGCCCTCACCTGGGCCCAAACCGCGTGGAACTTGGAAGCCCCGAGCCAAGGAGATGCTCTCCCGACCCTGGACATGATCTGGTTTTGACGCCCCATCGTTTGCTCTAGCAGTGACGCCGTAGGATAAGAATAGAAATCAAAGGGATGGGCAGAATACGCGAGAGTCCCAGCCAGTTCAGCCTTTGCGCTGTACTTCCTGGCAAACCTAATTTTTCTCGTGGAGGCAGGCATTATACAAAGAGAGAGAGAGAGAGAGAGCTCCCTGCCTTCTGTTTGTTTATTCACCAGCCTACCACCAGCTCCATTAGCGTCACGGTTAGGCTTTAAACGTCTACACTGTGCTCGTGTTCATCAATTTTCCCGTTGTTGAACAATCGTCTCATTCGGTTTTGAAGGCGCTCTCTCTCTCTCTCTCTCTCTCTCTCTCTCTCTCTCTCTCTTCTTTTTTTTCTCCACCTTCCTTTTTTTTTTTTTTCCAGATGAGTCAAGGAACCAGGCATTCTTCCCTGGAGGAATGTGAGGGAGCTCCTGCTGGCTTGTCAAGTACCAGCCAGCGCGGGCATTTGATGCAGAGAGATTGGTCTGAGTCTGCCCATGCCCTTCTCCCCTTAGGCCTGAGGGAGGGAGGGGCAGATGCTCTGTTGTATTTTTGTGCTTGGGCGGGAGAGGTTTGGACCACATCTGGTGGTGCTCGGGAGCTACTTCTGAGTTGGCCAGTCCCGACAGAACTTCAAGTCAGTGCCGAGGATCAAACCAAGGTTGGCTGCATGCCAGACAAATACCTTAACCCCAACCCGGAGTCTCTCCAGCCTGGAGTGCCTAGTTTTATTGGAGCTGGGGACCCACACGTGGCGGTATTCAAGGTTTCCTCCTGGCTCTGTGCACAGGGCTAAGTCCTGGTGGTGCTCAGGAGACCATATGCAGTGCCAGGGATCAAATGGAGGTCAGCTGAGTGCAAGGGAAGCACCCTTAACTTCCTGCACAAACTCTCCAGCCTGGAGCATTCTGATTGATTTTTTTGGGTGTTTTGAGCCATGCCCAGCTGTGCTGGGGGTTATCTCTGGCTCTGTGCTCAAAGATCACTCCTTGTGGGCTCAGGACACTCCACAGGGTGCTGGAGATCAAAGCTAGCTTGGTTGCTTGCAAGGCGTGCAAGGCAAGCACGCTACCTTTCCTTCTGCCTCTCCTGCTGGGAGCGCCCGTTTTATCTATTTATTTTGCTTTTTTGGCTCACACCTGGCAATGCACAAGGGTTCCTCCTGGCTCTGCCATCAGGAATTACCCCTGGCGGTGCTTGGGGGACGCTATGGGATGCCGGGAATCGAACCCGGGTCGCCGCATGCAAGGCAAACGCCCTCCCTGCTGTGCTATTGCTCCAGCCCCAGGGGGTGCCTGTTTTAAAGGCTGGTAAGGTTACCGTTACCTGCATCTTAGGCTCTGATGCCTGCCGCTGCGGACAAGCCACGCGTGCGCCTCATATGGACGGATCTTGCATCCTTGCAAGGAAGTTTGAATGCCTGCTGTGGGGGTATAGACCCTAGGATGAGAGGACTGGCGTGAGGGGAGGCATCTGGCGGGTTGTGGGAACTGAGCCAGTGTCATTTCCCCGCTCCTCACTCCTGTCCACACAGCGAGGAAAAGCACCATCTGAGGGGACCCAGTTAGCAAGTATTTATCGTCCACAGGCTGGAGGCAGAGTGGCCCGGGGGGCCCTCACATCCTCCTCCTCGGGGAGCTGTAGGGAAGATAAAGGGGTCTCTCTGAGGGGCTTTGAACTCCTCAGCCAGAAGGGATGCGAAGGTTCCCCGAGACGACAGACAGCTTTGATGCAGGAGCCAGCGATATTTAAGAAATACGAGTTGCGAGGGAAATAAACACCGCGTGTTATTTATTATTGATGAAAAAAAAAGCTCTCCTGAGCGCGGGAGGTTCTGATGCCGACAAGGGCAGTTTCCGTTTTTCCTCTCCAAGTAACAGGTCCGCTCCCAGCCTGAGTCGGGGTTCCCCGGAGCAGGGCGCGACTCCCCAAGGGCTAAGGTGCCCCGTGGGGAAGAAGGGAAGGCTTGCTCACCCGTGGCCTGGGACATTCTGGGGGGCCATTGCACAACCCCTGGTGGGCAGAGATTTTGCCTCTTCTCTCAGGACTGAGGAGTAGGGTGAAGGGTGGGGGCAACCCCCGTGGCTGGGCATGAGGGTGCTAAGGGACACAGCCACTGGCCCCCGGCTTCCTGGAGTTCACGCGAGACTTGGGCTTTGCTTAGTAAGAGCAGAATGGTATGCAGACACCGAGGGCTTCCTGGAAGAGGTGAGGGACGGGGGGTGCGGAGAGAGCTTTTTGAAAGTGAAGGGCTCAGATGTGGACTCTCTTGAGGGCATGACTTCAGGGACTCCTTGATCAGCTCCCTTTTTTGCTTTTTGGGTCACACCTGGCGATGCACAGGGGTTGCTCCTGGCTCTGCACTCAGGAATCATTCCTGGCGGTGTTCCAAGGACCATATGGGATGCTGGGAATTGAACCGGAGTCAACCATGTGCAAGGCAAACGCCCTCCCTGCTGTGCTATTGGTCCTTAATAAGGACAGTGTCTCTCCATTTCTTTTAAAAAAATTATTGGTTTTGATGACACACCCAACCGTGCAGGGGTTACTCCTGGCTTGGTGCTCAGGGGATCACTCCTGGTGGGACTAAGGGATCGTAAGAGGTGCCAGGGATAGAACCCCGGTGAGCTGCATGCAAGGTGAGTGCCTGACCAGCTGTTGGTCTCTCTGGCCCCATCCCTACAGTACTGAGTGTGCATTAGCCCTGTGGGGCCTCCTGGAGCACTGGAGGAAGGAGTGTGGACCCTTCCTGATTCCTGCTTCATTTGTAGCAAGTGCAGTAGTACTTGTGGTAGCTAAGAATGTGTGGGTCTGGGGGCGGGAGAGGTAATACAGGAGTTAAGGAGCTTGCCTCACACACAGTCATCCCCAGTTTGATCCCCAGCTCTGCGTAGGATCCCCTGAGCACTTCCAAGAGTGATCCCTGAGCACAGATAGGTGTGACACCCCCTCCTCAAACAAACAAACACAAGTAGCAACCAAAAAGAATGTGATTTTGAGGAGTCAGGAAGCTAGTACAGGGAGACGAGGGGCTTGCCTTGCAGCCTGCCAATCCTGTTTGATCCCATGTAGCGCCTCGGACCCCCTGGGCAGCCCCCAAGGGTGATCTCTGAGCACTGAGCCAGGAGTAGGTCATGAACACTGCCAGATGTGGCCCCATGCCCCTAATCAAAGCCAATGAAATCCTACGGGTTTTCATTAATTATTAAACAATAAACCATGGGTTGGAAAGCAAGACCAAGCTGGGTTTAAACCTGGCCTGGAAAAAAAAAAAAAGGAGCTGGAGCAATAGCACAGCGGGGAGGGCGTTTGCCTTGCACGCGGCCGACCCAGGTTTGATTCCCAGCGTCCCATATGGTTCCCCTGAGCACCATGAAGAGTAATTCCTGAAAGTAGATAAAGGACCAAAAATGAGAACCTATCAGTGCCTGTATTGCAAACCATAATGCCCAAAAGTAGAGAGAGAGTTTGGGGAATATTTTCCCCATGGAGGCAGGGGGAGGGTGGGAAAGGGGGGTCTACTGGGGATATTGGTGGTGGGGAATGTGCACTGGTGGAGGAATAGGTGTTTGATTATTGTGTGATTGTAACTTAAACATGAAAGCTAGTAACGCTCTCACAATCAATCAATCACAATCATCCTGTTATTCGTCGATTGCCTCGAGCAGGCCCCAGTAACGTCTCCTTC
>JAOXYA010480282.1:0-12753 GCA_028565675.1 Sorex palustris | reverse complement strand
GGGGGGGGGGGGGGGGGGGGGGGGGGGGGGGGGGGCAGCTCACACCCAGTGTCACTCCTGTCCGTCACCACTGCCCCCTGCCACAGCGCCAACCCCACAACTCCACCTTGCCCGGGAGCTAGAAATATCTCCTGGTGCCGCACATGGTCTGGGCACAAAGCGTCCCACAAGCCCACCAGGCACCAGCTCCCTGGCCACAGGCCGAACACACACAGGTCAGTGCCGTCCCCTCGAGGGAGATAAAGCTCCCCATGGCTTTGCACAAATTACTCCCCCGAGCACTGTGATTGGGGAACCCGGACCTTACGGCCACGCGGTTTCCAAACAAGTCTCTGAGACTTGCTTTCCTCTCTCCTTATTTGCTCACCCTAATTCAGGCACTTACAGGAGACCCAGAATTCAGGGAGGGGGTCCCCGAGCCAGCAAGCAGGGCCCAGGGAAGTGGGGGGGGGCCAAGACACACAGTCCCGCCATTGCCGTGAAGCTGGTGGCTTGTGGCTCCGATGCCAGAGTGGGGGCAGGGGGAAGCTGAGGGGGCACAAAGCGTGTCCCCCGTGACTTTGAGCAAGAGATTCTCGTGGGGATGGGGGACACATCCAGAAGGCCAGGCCCAACCCACCGCCAGCCAGGGGGAAGCTTGGCCAGCGACCGGCACGGCACCTGTGTGGAATGGCCAGGCAGGGAGGGAGGGGACACAGCGTGTGGCAAGAGGTGGGGGCTGCAGCCGGACAAGGACAAGGACGGGACGTGCTGGTCATGCCCAGAACTGCAACTCCCACTCGTGGCTGGTAGTAGAGCTCACACGGTGGCGCTGGAGTTGGTCCCAGGGCGGGACAAGCTCCAGTTTGTTTATTTATTTATTTATTTGTCTATTTATTTATTTTCGTGGGGGGGGGTCACACCTGACGGTGCACAGGGTTTACTCCTGGCTCTGCACTCAGGAATTACTCCTGGTGGTGCTCGGGGGACCATATGGGATGCCTGGAATCGAACCCGGGTCAGCCACGTGCAAGGCAAATGCCCTACCTGCTGTACTACCGCTCCAACCCCCAAGCTCCAGTTTAAACGTAGAAATAAGCCAGTTCCAGAGGCTGCCAGCCATGGGTTTTGGGGAGACAGCCAAGAAGCTGGTTCTGGGGGAGTTGGGGGCTTCTGCACCTGGCAGCAGGGGAGGCCGCCTGCCTCTGGGGGCAGGAGCGTCTGTGCCCCTCACAGCCTCTGACCTTTTAACCTCCTGATGCTTCCTGGGGAGTCTCCCCACTTCACTGCAGTTTCAGGGGCTGGGGCTGGCTCATGGGGGACGCTGGGGGGGGTAGACCACGCTGCTGTCCTGGGGGGGTCGACCTGCCCTCGGCTCACCACCAGGACCCCATGGGGAGGAGGGACCTGAGGAACCTCCACAGGCACGAGGCCTGGCGCGCCCCTCGGCCGGGGAGGGGTCTGGCCTGACTGACAGGCCCTCACACCCCCCTCCCCAGCATCTCCTGCACAGCGCAGCCTTTTCTGAGGGAAATGGGGCGTTTCCCACCCGCCACTCACACCTGCAGCGGCCTGCGGGCGGGCTCACAGCTGTGCCCGGACGTGCCCCACCGAGACAAGCAGCGAGACAGGGCAGATGGGGGGCGGGGGGGCAGCAGCACCAGCCCCCAGCTGCCAACGGCCCCACACGCGTCCGGCTCAAGCCTGTTTGGGCTCAGCGGCTCATCAGGGGCAAGTGCGTAGCCCCTCGGGAACCCGGTGTGTTAATGTGCCTGCACACGTGTGTTCACGCGAGCACCGTGTGCCTGGTGGGTCCGAGTGCACGTTCACGTCTGTGTGCCTCATGGATGTGCAGGCAGGAGAGCTGTGCACACAGTCCATGTACAGTCCACGTACATGTGCAGTACACGTGTAAGCCCACGTGCGTTCCTGCACATGCACGTGCACATTTTTTTCTCTTACGTGTGTGTGCTTGTGCTATACACACGAGTCCACATGGGTTGTGTTCACATGTGCCTGTCTCATGTGAGCACATGTGAATGCATGTATGTGCCTGTGCGTGTGTACATGTGTGTGCACACCGATGTGCAAACTGAGCTCGCGCGTGTGTTTGCACACGTGTCCTTGCATAGGCGTGTATGCATGTGTGTGTCTGCGTGTGCATGCGTGTGCCTGTGTGTGTGCATGCATGTGTGCTTATGTGGGGACCACTGGCTTTCTTGTGCTCTGGGAGCGTGGGTGTGTCTGTCTCACCGGGCTGGGCCTTCGCCCCACTCTGACACCCCCAGTGTGGCTCGCGGGAGGAGGGTTTCACCGGGAACCGGCTAGATGAGGACAGTCAGGCTGGCCAGGGCACGGCCTCTCCCCATGGCTGGCGTTTGGGTGGACACGGAGGTGAGGAGGCAAAAGAGGTCGTCGAGGTGTCAAGGGGGCGTCTGGCAGCCGAAAGAGGCCCCCACTTGGCTGCCAGCCTGCAGGCACTGCCTTGGACATGAGTGCCTGCCTTGGCCGCCTGGGACCCGGCAGCCCCCGTCTCTCCCAGTGCTGCTCGGGCGACTGAGACCACAGGTGCTGCCCCCTCTGCCCGCTGCCAAACTCCACATGTTCAAGAGCCGCTGTGTCCTCCTGCCGTCCACCTCTGTCTGAATGGCCAGAGTCGGGTCTTGGGGACAGTCTCAGAGGCAAGGTGGCAAGGGGGGTGGGGCTCAGGGCATGCTGAAGGGGCCTGGTGCCACCTCTCACAGGTCCCCACACGATGGGGTGTGATCCCCAAACAGACAAAACAATGGAAAAAAGTCAGAAAAAAGAAACTCAAGGGGAAGGAAGGGGGGCGATAGGGAATAGGGAATGCGGTGGAGAAAGCCCGGGTGCTACACGGGAACCAGCCATAGGAGCCGATGCCCGCCCACGTTTGCTGCCCCAGTCTGCGATATTCACTGGGACAAACTGGAACTGCACCAAGCCCGTCACCCCCATGCCTGAAGATGGAACCAGCAGGAATGTGTCTGAATCTGTGTCTGAGTCTGAGTCTGTGTCTGAGTCTGAATCTGTGTCTGAGTCTGAGTCTGTGGCCACCCGGGGCTCAGAATCCATCCCTCTGGCCTCCCCTCGGGTCCCTCCACTCCCCACCAGCCCGTCCTTCCGTGTCTGTTCGTCCATCTGCGGGAGAGGCCACACCCTCTGCCCATCAGAAACAGGCTTCAGGCTGGAGCCAGAGGACGGGCAGCGCTGGCTGGAGGAGTGGCCCGAATGTCCCTGGAGTGTCTAAAGGCAGATGCCCCTCAGGGAGAGAAGCGTCGCCGTATGCTTTCTGCACCCCCAAATGCACAGGCTGGGGGGCACGTCCCAGAGAGCCCCCCCACACCACCTGGCGATGGCTGGCCCGGCCCAGCAGCATGAGGGCTGACCTCACGCCATGCCTGCTTCTAGCAACAAAAAATTAAAAACATTATTTCGGAATTTTGACTTTGGGGCCACATGAAGCCTCGTCAGGCCAGGGGACACTGCGGTGCTGGGGCCCTGGTGTCAGGGGAGCCTGGCCTCCTGACACAAAGCACCGCCGAGACCCACCCACAGAGCCTCCCGGGCTCAGCCCCCCGCCTGTGCCAGGAGCCCGGCCTGTAGCCCACACCGCGGCCAGCTCCCCCAAACTCCTCCCTGCCCCTTGAGCCCAGGAGACTGTGGGGGGGACCGGTGGCTCTAGGGGGCCACAAAGTGCCCCCCAGCAGCCTCTGCAGACCAAGGCCCTCCTGCTCAATCATAAGGGGTGGGCCCATTTCTAGGACGGACCCCAGCTCCCCTCCAGGCCCTGCTCACGCACCCCGGGCTGCTGTTCCCTGGGTCTCGCCCCAAGTTCTCGGTGGAGGCGGGGGGCCGCGGGGGTCCACCCAGGCCGCCCGTGGTCCAAGTGGCCTCGCCCCCACCCCTCAAGCCCGCGGCAGCCCCTGGAGGCTGAGAGAGCCCCCCACCCAGAGACCCTTTCCCAATTTCCTGGTTCCCTGAGCCCAGCCCCGTCAGAAGGGCACCGCCAGCTCCCGAGAGCCCAGTGGGCATCTCTGCCCGGGACCGCGTCCCAGTGTCTTGCCTCCCCGGGCCGTGGGCGCCCTCAGCACTGGGCTGAGTGACCGTCAGTGCTGGTCATCCTGGGGCTGAGCCAGAAAACCGCCCACTCTCTGGAGACTTCCACATGGAGCCAGGTGGACACAAGAGAGGCCGTGCAGGGCTGACCACTGCCTGCCCAACTGCTGAAGCTCCCTGCTTGGTGCTCTCAGGGCTCACCTGGGGCTGGTTGGAAAGAACCTTCTGGAAGCGAGTTTAGTGTGTCTGTCCCACTCAGATTGGGCAGCAGGGGCGGGGTGTGGGGGGATTTTGAACCTGAGCTTGCTCGGACTCCAGCTCGAGCATGGGTCTGGGTGTGGGTTCGCGGGAGGGTTCCGACTGCCCCACACAGGCGCGTGTGAGCTGTGCCCGCCTATGCCCGGCTGCAGGGAGCCCCGAGCATCTGGAAGGTGTCGGGTTTAATGCCCAAGGCTCTGTTTGCTCCCGCCGCAGCTGTGCAAACTCCACTGCCAGCCGCCGGTCCCCCACACAGTGGCCCCTTTGTCCAGCCCGTTCCTGTCCCCCGGTTCAGAGGCGCTGGCCGGCCACGGGCCCGCCACAAACAGCTGCGGGCGGCGAGTGTCTGAGGCTGCATTTATTCCGCGGTGAGAAGGGAAACACCGGAGCCGCCCTCACCCACGCCAGGCCCAGCCCCCCACCCCCACGCCCCACTCCCCCGCCGGGAAATCTCTCCCAAGGGTGGGGTGGGCTTGTGTGGGCGTGACAGGAACAGACAGCTCCGTGTGTGCCGAGTGCACGTGTACACATGCGTGCCTATGCGGCGTTGTGCACCTATTATGTGCCCAAAGCCCATGTGTGCGTGCACGTATGGACCCACATGTCTCCTCCCTGCGTTTGTGTGTGCATATCTCCATGCACTAGGTCCACATGCATGTGTGTGCATGTACATGCGTGTGTGTGTGTGCATGTGTACTGGGGTGTGGTGGGGAGTCTGAGCCGATGGGTGACCCGTGACCCCAGTCTCGGCACTGAGCAACCTCAGGCACCTGAGTCCATTTGCATTTCTGTTGCCCGGCAGCACGCAATGTCGAGGGACAGAGAGTGACCCTTGGTCCCAGCAGCCTGGGTGGGAGGCGAAGAGGGGCTGGGGGGCGTGTGGGGGCACTGGAGGTCCAGGCCAGCTGGGCACTGCTGTGGTGTCGGACACAAGGGGCCGGAGCCCCGAGACCCAGGGGAAGGCTGTGGGCTGGCGGCCAGTGGGGCTGAGGACAGGCTCGGGCCTGCCTCAGTGGACACGCGGGTGAACGTGCCCCTCGACCACAGCCAGCAGGCAGGTCGCTGTGAGGCCTAGGCTCGTGCCCCCAAGCCCTGCACCATGGATCATTCTAGAGCCTGTGGGCTGGGCAGCCTGACGCCTCCCGGCGCAGCAAAGCTGGGTTCTCATGGCCTGGCTACCCCACTCAGTCCATCCCAGCCGGACTGTGGGGTTCACTTAGCCGACAGAGCCAGAGTGATGTGACCTGGCTTTCTGCTGCTGGGACAAGGCACGGAGCCCGCCCCGGCCCCTTCCTCCCACCATGTCCCCCAGGACGGCCCACCCTGGGGGAGTCCCAGATGGGTGGGACAGTCAGCGCCCCCTGGCACCCTGAGGTTCCTGGGGGGGAGGTCAACAGGGCTGGGGACAGACGTCCTTGACAGTGCAGGTTGCTGGGGCCCGAGGCCCAGTGGGAAGGTCCCACAGACTCAGGTGCCCGGAGTTCAGCAGGGAGAGGGTGGGGTCTGGGTGCTGGACCTCGGCCAGGGCGGTGGGTTTCGGTGCAGAGTCTGGTGGGGGACACCAGCTGCCCATGCCCTGCATCCAGGTTCTCTGTAGCAGCTGATGAGGCAGCGGGTGCCCACTGCCCATGGCACCAGGACTGAGAGGGCCTGGCAGGGTGGAGGTGGACACCACAGAGGGTCAACAGGGCAGAGGTGGATGCCACAGCAGGTCAGCAGGGCCGAAGTGGACACAACAGCGGGTCAGCATGTTGGAAGTGGACATCACAGCAGGTCAGCAGGGCAGAAGTGGACATCACAGTGGGTCAGCAGGGTGGAAGTGGACACCACAACAAGTCAGCAGGGTGAAGGTGAAGGTAGACACCACAGCAGTTCAGCAGAGAGGAAGTGGACACCACAGTGGGTCAGCAGCACTCGGGCCCATCACAGCAGCTGGATCAGGGCAAGAGAGCCGAGTCCTGGGCAGCTTGAGAAGGGACAGCACCTGCGTGGAGCTGGGACTCTCAGGTCCCCGGAACCCTGGAGTCTGGGCAGCGCTGACCCTGCCCGCCCGCACCTCTGAGTGGGCTGCCCCATCCTTCCACAAACCAGCGGGCGCCCTTCCACAATCCTGCTCGCTGACCCTCCAACCAGGTGACGCCTGCGCTGGCCGAGGAGGCCCAAGACACCCAGCCCTGCACGTGCGGGTGACCAGTGGGCACTGCCTTCCAGGGCCGTCCGCTGACGGGGACAGAGAGGCTAGGGGAGGAGGACAGGGCAGTGCGCAGAGGGCCAGGGAGGCAGCCAGAGTGGACAGCAGGGAGGGAGGGCCCCAGAGGACACGTTCCCGCTGCGGGCCAGGCAGGGAGCACGGGCAGGGGAGCGGCCAGAAGCTTCCAGATGTCCCGCTGACTGGCATCTGGAGAAGACACCCCCGCATGTCCTCACTGGGCCCCAGACTCCAGCAGGGCTGCAGCCCGGTGTCCAGGGGGCTGGGTCTGGTGAGCGCCCGCGGTGATCCCTGAGGCTCCCGGTGCATCTCCTGCATGCGGGCGAGAGCAGCTGCCTGGCCGCTCCCGCTCCTCCTCCCGTTCCTCCTCAGACCCTTTCTCCCTGGGCGCCTTCTCTGGCTCCTGTTATTCTTCTCTTTGTTTGGCTTTGCAGCAAAAACTTCCTACCCATGGCGCTATTTTCCCCATGAATGGCTAAGTAGGCTAGAAAAACAGCAGTAGGAAGTGGAGTGGGTGGCTGGGATCAGGGCAGACAGCAGTGGGGAATGTTCCAGAAGAATCAGGTCAGCGCTTCCAACCTGGGCTCCCGGCTCTTGAGCCCATCCCAGGGAAGGGACCCCCTCTCAGGAGCCCCCGGGGTGGGTACGGCCCCCAGGCCAGTGAGGACGTGCGGGGAGGCCTGTGGGAAGTGGACCTGAGTGAAGGGAGGGTGCTGGTCACTCCTTACTTACTTGGTGGGAGTGAGTCTTACTGGCCAGGAGTCCGAGAAGTGGAGAAGGGGAGAGGGAGCCCCTGGACTTTGGGGGTAGGGGGAAGGGGAGGGGAAGGGAGGGAAGGGAAAGAAGGACCCAGCAGGAGTGTAAGTGGACCAGGCTGGTGGGCACCTTGGAGGCCCTCACAGCCCCACATGTCCTGGGGAGGGGCACGGGGGTCCATCTGCCGCTTCTCCATCCCTCTACTCTTCCATCCCACACGCTCACCCCCACACCCCAGCCCGCCTTCCGAAAGCGCCCCCTTTTTTCCAACAGCCAGCAGGCCGTGTGGGGCCCACAGCTAGAAGGAAGCTCAGGGCTGGAACATAGCACAGCGGGGAGGGCGTCTGCCTTGCAGCGGCTGATCTGGGTTCCCTACCCAGCATCCCATAGGGTCCCCTGAGCACCGCCAGGTGTAATTCCTGAGTGCAGAGCCAGGAGTGACCCCTGAGCACTGCCGAGTATGACCCAAAACGAAAAAAAAAAAAAGAAGGAGGTGTAGAGGTCTCAGGGCCAGGAACGGCCCAGCACAGTGGCTTGTGCTTTGCAAGCAGCAGATTTGCAGATCCTGGCTCGAACCCCGGCCCCCCATATGGTCCCCCCACACCTGCTAGGAGGGACCCCCGAGCATAGTCGGCATCAACTCAGCCCCAAATCACCCCCTGAGCAGCCGGGTGTGGCACGAGCCCCCCGGGGCTGAGCAGTGGCACATCCTCTGCGCTTGCAGTGAACCACCCGGCCCAGGACCCTGAGACCCCCTCAAAGAACCAAGAGCCCAGGCTTCCTACCAAGCCCCCGCACCTCACCCACCCCGCCCACTGCTGCTTGCTGCTCCTTCCTTTCCCTCTCGACTCCCTGTCTCTGTCCCTCCCCCCTCTGCAGACATCACCTCCCTCACAGCTGCCCCAGGGCCTTTGCACCTTCTGTGCCCTCTGGGCAGAGAACCTGTGCTTGCTTCCATCCCTCGTCTACCCCTCGCTCTGGCCCTCCCACCATCTAAAGCCGGGTTCCTTGGGCTTCTCCACCCGCTGTACCAGGTGGTCTCGCTCCCTGCAGCACCCGGCTCGGTGCCTCTCTCCCACCTTCCCACCTGGGTGGGTTCCACGTCTGGCTGCAGGTGTGGACAGAAGGGGGTGGCACGCCTGTCCCGGCGTCCAGCCACCCCTGCCTGCCGCTGGCGCCTCTTCTCTGCTTCCACCTGCGCCCTTGCAGGCATACTCTCAGCTAAACCACCACAGGGACCCTGCCCGTGTGTGGCCATGAGGAAGGAGCAGAGACACTGTTTGCTCGGACCCGCGCCCCTCCCTGGTCTGCGTGGGCGTCCACCTGCACTTGGCCCCCGGGCACTCAGCTCCCAACCTTCAGCTTGGTGGCCGCTGGAACAGCCGTTGGCCTGTTGACACTTGCTCTTTGAGAAAGGACCTATGGAGGGTGGGGCTGGGCAGCGCCCACTATGTGTACGACACCCCAGTTCCTGGACAGAGGAAAGAACTGGAGTGGGCCAGGATGGCGGGCACCTTTGAGACCCCCACCCCCTGCACACACACTGTCCCAGGGAGGGGCACCGGGGAGTCCGGACATGGAGGTTTCTAGGTGTGAGTCCGAGGAGGCCCACGGGGGGTGCCCCTGACTGTCCCGGGGAAGCTCCATGGCGGAGGAAGATGAGACGCGGCCAGCCTCGGCCAGGGCACGAGGGAGCAGAGAAGACTGGGGGGCCAATGTCCCTCCGAGCCTGCGTGCGGCTCCACAGCCTGAGGACCACATGCCCTGCTTGCTGGGACATGGCCTGTCCCGTCCGGTCCTGGGTGAGATGTGGAGGGAGGTGACGGTGTCCCTGGGTCTCTCTGAGCCCACCCAAAGGAGCTCTGCACGGTGCAGGGGCCTGGAGCCATGAGCGAGGCAGCCGCCTTCTGCCTCCCACACAGGGCCTAGACAACCCCTGGGCACCCCTGGGCAGAGGCAGAGCCCAGCGCCCAGTGCCAGGACCCTCCAAGGACATCCGGGAGTCGTGAGACCAACCACCTTGAAGGAGGGGGCTCTGGGAAGTGGGCGCGCGGGCAGGCCCGTGGGAGCTCGAAATGGCCCCCCCATGCCTCGCCTGAATGTCCACCCACGGCTTCTGGCCAACTGGGGGTGTGAGTTCTTGGGTTGTTGGCGTCCAGAGACCTCTTCCTGATCCCAGGCTTCCTGCGACCCCCACGTCCAGTCACGCGGCCCCCATCCCAGGGGACCCACAGTTGAAGAAGCTGGATTTGGGGGGAATCGTGTTCTCAGAGCCGTGTCAGAAAACCTGGGGTGCCGCGTCATGATGTCTGTCCATGCGGGCCAGACGTGACGCATGTGCACGCAGAGACAGTACATGGGTCACACATACACTCAGCACACGTCTGTTACATGCATGCTCCTGCAGACACGCTAGCGGTGAGGCCCGGAGGTGAGGGGGTTAAGCTTCCAGGCTGGCGGCTCCTCCCAAGACCCCCCCCAGCGTCTCCCCAGCCTCCTGCCCTGCCTTAGCAAGGGCAGAAATCAGGGTTTGTCTCTCGGCTTGGGAGAAGATGCAGAAACAGCCGCTTTGGCTCAGGGCTCTGACACAGGAAGGTGCGGGGCGCAGGTGCCCGTTCCGGAGGGGGAAGGAGCCCAGAGTTCCTGGTCAGGGTGTGCCCCGGGCACAGGCCCTGAGGCGGGGCCCAGCTTCTGGCGGGAATCCCAGTGGGGCCCCTGCACAACGCTCAGCCCGGGCCATGTCCACACACACCTCGCCCGCCCGGCCCACCTCTCCCTCCCCGGCCACAGGTCACCACGGCTGGCCTTCCAGGCAGGCACCGGCTCCTGCCCCCTACCCCGGGCGCCCCGCCCAGCCTGACAGCTGCCCAGCAAAGACAAGGCCTCGGGCTAGGAGAGGACACGCTAAAAACGGAGTGTGACTCAGGGCTCGGCGTGTCCCTGACCCGCGGGCACGTCTGGGCGGTTCGCGAGGGGACCTCTGAAAGTCCTGGGGTGAGCAGGGCAAGCAGGGAAATGAGCGCGGGGACTCCTGGCATCGCCCTGTCATACCCTGCTCTTCCTTAAAAACGTTCAAGTGCCACGTGTGTGTGTGTGTGTGTGTGCACATGCGTGTGTGTGCATGCATGTGTGTGCGTGTCCAGAGTCCGGGCGACTCGCTGCGCTGAGCTGGGAGGGCGGCACCGTGTGGGGTTGGCAGGCCCTGAGCTGTGGCTCTGCTGGGCCCCTTGCCTGGTCCACCCGTTAGCGTCCCACCCCAGAGAGCACTGGGCCGAGAGGCACGGAGGCTGTGGAGCCGCCCCTGAGCCCTGGAACTGAAGCTCCCGGCCCTGCTGGACCCTTGCGGGGGCGGGGTCATATTTCCCCCTGGGTGTCGCCGGGGCAGGGCGTGAAGCACAGTCCTCTCTGGGGCTTCCCCTGGAGGGTGATTTTGTCCCCAAAGGTGCCAGAATAACGACCAAGAAAGAGTCCCAGCGGGTGCCCTGAGTCCGGTCCCCTGTGGCTCCGGCCCACTGCCTGTGTCACTCGTCTCTGAGAATAAAGGCCAGGGGTTCCTGGGGCGGCCGTGTGGTGTGTGCACTCAGACACAGCGTGGGGGCTCAGCTGCCGGCTCAGCGGGGTCTTGAGGTCTCGGGCAAACCCCAGAGCACCTGCTGCTGCAAGGGCACCTGGCCCTGCCTCCCTGCCGGGGACTCCATGGCCCCACACCTCCTCATGCTGGCTTCCCTGGTGGTCAGGCTCAGGGCTGACCTCTCTGGGGCTGCCAGAGAGGAATCCTGGCTCCAGAGACTTTATCTCTAAAAAGTCCCTCCCTGGCGTTGGGGTTGAGGAGCCTCTGACGCGGACCTCGGAGTGCATGGGCAGGGAGTGGACAGTGGGGGACAGGCCTGGGCCCTGGCGCGCAGGAGGCTGGAGAACGTTCTGGAGTCAGGTCGAGGGGGAGGCCTCTGGGAGGCCCTCCCCTGCCTTCCTACAACAGTTTCTCCCCGTGAGCCTGGGTGCGGGGCGGACCCCTGAAAACTGGGATCATCCGGGGTCACCCTTTCCCCTCCCAGCCACGGACCCTCGAAGCAAGTGATCCCCAAACTCCTCCCGGCCCTGACCCATGTCCGGTGTCTGCTTCCTCTGCCTAAGTTCCCCTCACCACAATTCACCTGGGGGCCTGCGGGCCTCATCGTCCTTACAACCCTCGAGGCCTCCTGAAGTCTGGAGCTGAGGCCCCAGTCCCGGCCCCTCCCCACCGCCGCGTCCCTGCAGGCTGCTTCCCTGCCTCCCACTGCAGGGACGGGAGGCTGGATGACCCCTGGCGGAGATGTCGGCCTTTCCCGTGTGACCGTCACGAGAAGCCAAAGGCACTGCCCTGAGCCCTCAGTGCTGGGGCCACATTCTCCAGTGTCGCCACACACAGGGCAGCCCACTGCCGGTGTGGGTGGGCACAGGGAAGCTTCCAGAACACAGGGCGCTGGGGGCAGGCCGGGCGCAGTGGAAGGGACTTAGCCAGAGGCGGAGTCACTGCAGAAGGGTTTCTCCACGCAGACTCGTTTAATTTCCTTTATTTTGGTGCGGGGGGGCCACAGCTGGGGTATCAGGGCTGCTTCCGGCCTTGCCGAGGGACAGGGTGGGGGGGTAGGAGACGGGAGCCCCCTCTCCCACTCCTCCTTCCAATATACTTTCCTCGGTTTTGTTTTCGTTTGAGGTGACACTGGCACTGCTCGGGGCTGACCCCTGGCTCTGCTCAGGGACCACTCCTGGGGGCTCTGGGACCCTATGGGGTGCCGGGGACAGACCCAGGTGGCTGCAGCAGGGAAACGCCCTCTGCCCCTCCCCTCCCCGTCCTGTCGCCCCTGCACTTTGGCCTGGTTTCAGCTCCGTGACCAAAATCGGGCACAACCTTCTCCTTGGGGCTCTGTCCCCCACCCCCGAGTGTCCCAGAAGCTCAAACCTCTGCTCTGGCCTGACTTCCCGCATTCCATCACCAGCACTGTGAGCCCAGCCCTCCCCACCGCACCCCTGCAGGGACTGTCCCCACTGAGCCACGCACGCCCTGTCACCAGAGGGGCAGTTGGGGGCTGGACCCTGCACTGGGGTCCACGGCTCGCCTGGCCTGGACGGCAGCTCTGGAAGTGGGGGGCTTCCAGAGTCATAGCTCTGGGGGCCACTCTGACCTGCCCCTTACCCCTGCCTCTCCAGCTCTCTCTCCAAAGCCCCCTGTGCCCCCAGGGCTGCGGGCACAGCGCACCCAGGTGTCCCCTCAGCAGCCGAGGGTCCCGCGGGCTGGGAGGGAGGAAGCGGGGTGAGAGTCACCTCTGCTGACTCCAGAACGTTCTCCAGCCTCCTGCGCACCGGGGCCCAGGCCTGTCCCCCGCTGTCCACTCCCTGCCCGTGCACTCCGAGGTCCGCGTCAGAGGCCCCGCGCACGGGCGCACACCCCGCCCTGGGCGCCGCCCTCGCGGGCGGGGGGCGCGGGGCGGGCC
>JAOXYA010480265.1:0-16423 GCA_028565675.1 Sorex palustris | reverse complement strand
CCTATCTTCATCCCCCAACCCCCCCACCCCCTACCCCAGCCTACCTCTATGGGAGTCACTTTTCTCCTTGCTCTCTCTCTCCTTTTCCTTCTATGCATTATGGTTTGCAATACAGATGCTAAGAGGTCATGGTCTTTGTTCAGGGCATTCGATATTTTTATCAGGGTGGTAAGGCTGGAGTAGCTTTTCAACTGGGTGGCAGCTTTGGGGTGTGAATGTGACTGCCAAGGCTTCTGGAAGTACAGGGAGGTGGGGGTCGGTAGGACATTCCAACCCCAAGAAAGCCTGGAGATTTCACTCACAAAACCTGCATACCCAAATTTCCAGCTGATTATATCTTGGTGAGATCCATCCTGAGATAGTGGAGTCAGGCCAGGAGTATGGCAGCGATTTTGGATTGCGGAAGCAAGAGGCTGCCAGGGATTCTGTTTGGGCAAGCCCCAGGTTAATCCACCCCCCCTTCCAATTTACCCCGGTCTGTTCAGCCATGCACGGGTCCTCAGCTCCTACTCTTGATTGTGCTCAGGGACCCCTCCTAGGTGCTCAGGAGACCTTATGTGGTGCCAGGGATCAAACCACAGTCGGCTGCATTCAAGGCAGCACCTGATCCCTGGCGCTGTCTCTCTGGTCCAAAGATGCTTTTTTTGGCTTCCGCAGGGAGGACAGGGGTAATTTTTGAGGGTCTGAAGGGAAGCTGAAGGTCCTGCCTGCCTGTTTTCTGCCCTCCCTGCCTCTCCCGGACAGCAGAGCCCACGGGAAGAGGGAGTTGTAGAGGCACTTCCTGAACACCAGGGGAATAGAGCCCCTTCAGCCCAGGACTCTTCCACTCCAGACCACAAGCTCTGAGAATGGGCGATAAAGTAAAAGATCCTTGTTTCGACTTGGTTTGGTTTGAGGCCACACCTGGTGGTGCTCAGGGCCTAATCCTGGCTCTGCACTTAAGAATTGCTCCTGTTGGTACTCAGGGGACTCTGTGGGATGCCAGGGATTGAGCCTGGGTCAGCTGCATGCAAGGCAAATGCCCTCCCTGCTGTACTATTGCTCCAGCCCTGCAAAAACTTTCTTCGTGAAGATCTTTCAGCAGCCCAACTCTGGGCACGTCCCAGTCACCCATGAGGAAGCATCATTTCTATAAAGGCTGGGACTAGGTGACACCCATGAAAAGCAGAAGCCCTTGGTGAAAGCTGGCAAATGCTTCCCTTGCAATGTGCAGGGGAAAGGTCAGGATTTCACAAGGACCCAAGTGATGACCAGAGGGGGTTGGAAGGGGAAGATCACGAGAACATTTCCAAATTGTCCTTTGGTGTCCATTTCAGTACTCTGCAGAGTTGACCCTCTGCGGTGCCAGGGACGGACCCCAGGCCAGGCATGTATCTCTGGCCCAGCCCAGCCCGGTCCCATATCCTGGCTGCAACTCATACCTTTCAGGATACTCAAGCCCACATCTCAGCTAAGCCCAGAGGGACAGGTCAGGGACTCACGAGAGAATACGAGAAGAGGCAGGAAGCTGAGCTGGCCCACTGTAAGGCTGTCAGACACGGACGACCTGTGGGCAAGGTCCTCCCATCCCGGATCCTGGGTGGGAGGAAACAGTTCTGGGTACCACAGAGGGAGCAGAATGGGCCAGCGCTGGGCCGTGCAAGCGTTCCCTTGGCAGGACCCTGCCTAAGGCCGCTTAGCAGGGCCTTGAGATTTGAGTTCTGCAGGGGGGTTAGGAGCTGCTGTTCCAGCTGGCCACGTTCTGCAGACTCAGAGGGCAGCGTGGCCCAGGGTGTTTGCTCGGCAACTCTCACACTGGACGGCACCACAGCTGGGGCTTCAGGGGACCGGAATTCCAAGACCCCTCCCCGGGCTTCTAGGAGACAAATGGGATGAAATCTAAATGTGTCCCCATTCGGGGCTAGGACACCACCTGCCATCGCAGCAGAATTTAGCCATCAGTACAGGGCCACCTTTTCCGTACCACACCTGGCAGCCAGACAGAAGCTTCCAGAAGTGACAGAATAGGCAGGAAAAAAAAAGTCCCGGGAGCAGCCAGGCATCCTCAGGAATGTGGAGGCAGTGATTTGGTCCTAGCACCCAGGAGTAGGGCTGGGGCACAGTTGGGGTACAAGGAGAGCCCCAGCTTGGGAGCTGGAGGTGCAAGGGGGTGATGGGTCACATGGAATGAAGCACAAGGCCAGGCCACTTTCTCCTGGATCACAGAAGTGGTGACCCCAGGGGCTATGGCAAAGACAGGCAGAGAAGAGCAGAAGGGATGGGGGTGGGTGGGGGGAGTCCCAGGGAACCATCCTCAGGGCTGTTCTCATCTGAGCCCACAGCTGGACCGAGGAAGAGATAGGTCACCCCGCCTGCAGGTGACCAGGTCAGGAGCCCCCCACTGGCTGCACAAACCTCCTCACTCCACAACTTCTGGCTACCCCAGAGAAGAGTCGAGCTAGCCCCCTGGAGTGGGAAGCGGAAAAGAGAAGGAACCCCCCTCTGACTCGGACCCTGCCCCAGGAAGCAGACCGCTTTCCATGCACAAAAACGCTCACTGGGGCTATGATGTGGGGGCATGATGGGATGAGGACGCTCAGGGGCGCAGAGATGAAAGGTTCAGTGGAGGGGTTCCAGTCAGTCAGGCTGCCCCTCCCGGTAGGTAACCAGGACTCAGTGCCGCCCTCCCCCACAACCCCTCCCCCCATGGTCACAATCACGATCACTATCATCCTGTTGTTCGCCGATTGCCTCGAGCAGGCCCCAGTAATGTCTCCTCCGTCCTAGCCCTGAGATTTTTGAAAAAGTGCCATATTCAAGGCTCTTTCAGGGTTAGGAGAATGAGACCCATGATTGTTACTGGTATTTGGCATGTTGGGTGCTCTGTGCTGTTCTCTTCTGGGAGCTGGGTTTTATAGTCTCTGGGTCTTGGCCATTGATGAGATTACACAGGCGCTGGGGGTCAGATGGTGGGTGTGACCCTGCCTACTGGAAGATGGAGGATCTGAGTGGAGGATGCTCAGCCCTGATCTGAGCAGGCTTGGAGATCTCAGCCCCGGGACCCGCACGGAGCCCACATTTCCCATTTCCCATCTCTAAGCAGGAACAGCTGCCCTGGGGTGGGAAATCCACCCCCAGAGACCAAGGTCAGACCCTGCAGCCCCCACCTGCTGGTCTGACTGTTGCCAGGCAGAACCAAGGCGGCCTCCTGGAAACCCAGTGGCCCTTTCCAGGGGCTCCTTAAGGCAGCAAAGGCCCATTTGCCAGAATCCCTCCAAGTGCCGTCCAGCCAACGCAGATTGGAGAGAACCCAGCCAAAGTGCGGGTGCATGCAGGGTCCACCCAGGACCCTCCCGGGGAGGGCGCCCCACCCACACAGGGAGCTGGCATGGCCAGGTGGGCCCCAGGCGGCCCGCCTTTGTCTGGGAGGATGTGGTTTAAATTCAACATCAAGATGAAAGTCAGAGGCAGCTCCCCGGGAGACCCACGCGCCCAGCTCGGCGCGGAGAATATTGCCTTTCAGCAAACAGCGCTTCTCTGATCCCCCAAGATTCTGCCAAGAGGCGGCGGCGGCAGGGGGGTGTGCGTTTCCATATGTTTTTTTTTTTTCGTGGCCACATGCTTCAGGATCTCGGTCATCAATTACTCATGACAGGCAGTCCACTGTTTATCTTCCAAGAACATTGCCTCTTGAACCCCTCTATCTCTGATCCCACATTATCGGGGGGCCAAGACCAACTTCGCTCCCCTCTCCACCCAGCCCCTCCTTCTGGGCGCCAGAGCACCCGGACCACGTTGGCCAACAATGGGCATCGTGAGGCTCAGGGAGAAAGGACTCTCACCCCCTTCGCCAAGAGGTGCACCAAGGGGCACCCAGACTGGCACTTCATTCTGCCAAATGCCAGGCACCCGCTGCCATGAAAATTCACCTCTGCCCACCCGTTAGAGCCCGGCGCCCAGGGTCTGTCCAGGGAGAGACGGGCTGAAAACCCCAGCGCCCTCCCCCTCCCCCGCGCCTTCTATTTTAGAAAACAGAAATCAGTTTCTGCCAGGAAACTGTTTGCTTAAAACACCAGCCTGAAATAATTGCTGATTTGTCGGGGATTGATGGCTGAGGGACTTTTTTTTTTTACATGAATTTTGCCATCTTTTTGACAGTCGCAAATAAGTAGGTAGCAAAATGTCCTACCTGGGGCTTTTAACGGCAGAAAAACCCAGTGGGAAAATTGCCCCAAAGCGCACAGCAATATTTCCATACTTTGAGGCACTGAAGGACAGAAACGGTCATTAAAGGTAACGAAAGCAATGTCGGTCCCAGGGCCTCTCGTGGGCTGAAAGTTTTAGGTGAACAGGTACTGAAGATGGGGGGGTTGGGGTCGAACCCTCATTCTATCAGGTGCCTTGCGAATGACTAGATTTCCTCTTCATAGGGCCCTCCGCCTTCCCTCCTCCTGCCCTGTGGCGTGGAATTGGCCCTTAAAGGATGCTGGAAAAAAAACCATTCAGATGGGCCGGGCATGCCGCCTGATGAATCATTTCACGCCGTCCTTTCAAATCAATGCTGGGTTGACCATAATTGAGTGGTGGGGGTGGAGGGATATTTGTGTGTGTTTGGGACAGGGGGTGGCGGGTGTTCAGAGCTCCCAGCTGGGACCCTGGAATGACAGTACAGTGGTAACTTAATTATAAGCCTTTCAACCAACCCTCATTCCGCCCCAACTGCATCCCTGTCTGTTGAACTCAGGTCCCCCCAGGGCCTGCTCAGCAGAACTAACCCAACGACCTGCACAAAAAAAGCTCCTTTTTCCTGTGATATCGGGGGAAGTGGGGACCAGAGGTGGGTAGGGTGTGGCTGATGGTGAGAAATGCTCAGACTCACCCCTGCCTTAGTACTCCGGGCATGGCGCAGGCTGAGTGGGGTGGTCGTTTCCTGAATCCCGCTTGTTCCCGGGAAACAGGGCCTTGGTATCTACTGAAGTTCGGGTCCCCAGCCCCACCCCACGTCACACAGCAGCCCCGTCTGGAACCCCGAGGGCCACAGTCAAGCATGTGACCGCATGTGACCGTGCGTGCTCGTGTAGCTCACTGTCACCACCTCAAGAAGAGGGAGAGAACACTGCACCATTCCCCTGGGACCTGAGTTTCTGCACCCCACCCAGGGTCCATGGCCACCCAGCACCCAGAGTTGGAGCCGTTGGCAGAAAACCTCCGGCTTCAAGGAAAGCACCGGCTCCTGTGAGCCTTGGGAAATGAGGGGACCAGCACTGGGAAGTGGATAGAAGTCACACGCAAGAGACAGGGGATGCTCAGAAGAGAGTTTCTGTGATTCTCCACAGCATCCTAGAAGGGGTGACATGAAGAGGCACTGGGGGACATTGCAGGCCGTGGCTAAGGACACTGACTTCAGGGGCACACAGGCACCTCCATGTGGCTCAGGACTCAGGGCCCAGGGAAGAAGGTGATTGACCCTGTACCCAGATCAAAGCCCACCCCGCCCAGGGCCAGGTTAACAGAGCTTCAAAGGAGGTCTGGGGGTAGCTGGAAGGGCTGAAGCACGTGCCTTGTGAGTGTGAAGTCCCAGGTTCGATCCCCAGCACCAACATGCCCCCCCAACACGCCAGGGGAGCCTCAAAACCCCTGAGTGTACCCAAGCTCCCCAAGGAGGTGCTGGTGGACCCTAGCAGAATTAAGCCTGAGCGCTGAGCCAGTCTGTCCTTTGCATAGAGTATTGCCTGGGGTCCCTGGGAGAACTGAGCATTGTTTGGGAGGGAAGGAGGGAAGGAAGACTGGGAGGGTCAGAAGGAGAAGAGAAGGAAAGAGGGAAGGAGGGAAGAAGGAAGGAGAAAAGAGGAAGGAGGGCCAGAGTGACAGTCCAGTGGGGAGGGTGTTTGCCTTGCATGTGATCAACCTGAGTTCTATCCCCAGCATCCTATATGGTCCTCCAAGCACCACCAGGAGTAATTCCTGAGTGCAGAGCTAGGAGTAACCCCTAAACATTGTTGGGTGTGACCCCCCCCAAAAAAAAGAGGAAGGAGAGAGACAGGGAGAGGAGGGAGGAGACAGGGATGGGAGGAGGGAAGAAGAGAAGGAAGGGAGGGAGAGAGGAGAGAGAGGAAGGAGAGGAGAGGAAAGAGAGGGAGGGGGAAGATAGAGGGAAAGGAGATAGAGAGAAAGAGAGAGAGAGAGAGAGAGAGAGCCCTCTTGGCCAGCATTGAGGGACCGAGCCAAATCAGACTGGGTAGGTAAGTCACCCCAAAACCCAGAGACGGGGGTCTGGCAAGGCGTGTGTCTGATTGATGGCACCTTTGAGGCAGGAAGACGGGAGAAGCCCCCGCTGTGCTCGGGTCTGGCTGAGAGAGGCACAATCCTTTCCAGAGCCATTTGTCAAAACATTTCCAGAGTCATCAGAACCTCCCACCTTTGACCCCTGCATCTTACCTCATCTTATACCCATAAGGTCTAAATTCAAAAACACAAAGGAAGGGAATAAATGTAGAATTATAGTCATGAGGACCTGCTCATCACCGGACACCAACCTAAGAATCTTCTGTTTTCTCATTTACTTCCACAGCCCCGTGGGAAGGACACTGCACACACCGATACTCTAGACACGCCCTCCCATATTCTTTGGTTGTTTGTTTGTTCATTTTGGGTCACACCTGGCAATATACAGGGGTTACTCCTGGCTCTGCACTCAGGAATTACTCCTGGTGATGTTCGGGGGACCATATGGGGTGCTGGGAATCGAACCCAGTTGGCCATGTGCAAGGCAAACGCCCTCCCCACTGTATTATTGCTCTAGTTTCATATTCTGGACACATTCCCATATCCTGCGTGCAAAGTCCTATATTCTACTACATACTCCTATATTCCACGTGCATGTTCCTATATTCTATCTGCATATTCCTATCTTCTGTGTATATTCCTATATCCTGTGTGCATATTCACATATTCTATGTACATATATTCTACATGCATATTCCAATATTCTACGTGCATATTCCTATATTCTATGTGCATATATGCCTATATTCTACGTGCATCCTCCCATATTCATGTGCATATTCCTAGATTCTACATGCATACTCCTACGTCCTCTATGTCCCGTGTCCACTGACCTGTATTGGCCATATCCGCTCTGCACTGAAAGCTTCAGCATCTGCAGCCACTGGGATGAGTCAACCTGGACGAGGGTCGACATAACAACGTTGAAATATGACCCAGTCTGAGTCCAAAGAGAAAAACTGTTTTAAGGGAAATGACAAGGGCCATCCATGCTGGACACGTGGGCCCAGCGGGCAGAACACTTGGGCCACTCGGCAATTCCAGGGCACGCCCATAAGTCACTCCTGAGACTTTATACCCTCCCTGGAGCTCTTATGGAGAAGTTTGGGGTGAAGACAGAAACCCCCCAGAATCCAAACTCCCTCAAAGGGCCGTGGTCAACTATGACAGTGACAGTTGGGAATGATGACTCTGGACAAGGATGGAGTGCCAAAAGGAAGGAAAGGGATACGCATGATAACCTCTCAGTCCCTGTGCTGTAAACCATAATGCTCAAAAGGAGGAGTGGGTGGGAGAGGGAGAGAGACAGAGAGAGAGAGAGATAGAGACAGAGTCAGAGAGAGAGAGACAGAAACAGAGACAGAGAGAGAGAGAGGTGTCTGCCACAGAGCAGGCTGGGAGGTTGACGGGAAATAAGCTGAGGACATTGGTGGAGGGACGGGTGTTGGAACACTGCATGACTGAAACCCAATCATGCACAACTTTGGGACTGTGTATCTCATGTCGATTCGATTTAAAAAGATAGGGGAGCTCCCAGGGAGGCCCGAACTGGGGTTCAGATGCCTCAGCTGTGAACCTGGGCTCCACCCTGAGCAATACAGAGAAGACGGGACACATCTCAGGACCATACGTGAGGGGTCTGAAATCAGCGGCCAGAGCATGGCCTGTCCCAGACAGGAGTCACTTGACAACTGCTTCTGGCCCCTTCCTCCCAGGCGTAGGGGGGGATCCCCCATGCCCAGGGCCTCCTTCACTTTGTCTCTGCGTATCCTCCTCCCCCGCCAGGAGACTTGGGGGGCCACAGCCCACCTTCCCCAGAGCACCAAGCGCTGGGCTTCCCGAGCATTCCAGACTCTCTCAAGATGCTGAACCCACCTGGCCCCAATCACCTTCTTTTCCCCAAGAGGCGACTGAGGCTCAGAGAGAGGAAAAGCCACACCGCCAGTCCACAGGAGGCCTGGCAGCCCATGCCAAGCAGAGTGGAGGCTCTTCCTCACGCCCACAGTCCTGGCAGGGATGCCCCTTTGGTTCCCCCAAGTGACCAGTCAGTGGGGGCAGGGCAGACGCGCTCACGGCCCTCTCGGCTCCCTGTGCCCCTGGCTCAGTTAAGGCGCCTGTGCTGAACCCCAACAGTGTGCCAGGCCCCATGCCCGGCCCTGCGGATGTGGCAATGCCAGGGTCCAGTCTCTGAGGAGAGGGTGAGTATCCGGGTCTTCCAGGCATTCCAGCACTGAGCACTGAGCTACAAGTCAGAGGCTGGGAACAGCCCAGGTGGAGGTCTGAGTCCCCTCCCCCCCACCCCTCTCTGAGCCTCCATTTCCCTACTTGCTCCTTCTGAGAAGCCACGTTAGAACGCTGCCAGGCCCACCTCCAGACTCCCCTCGTGGGCTTTGAGTGTCCAGCCTGCTGAGCCCAGAGCCCATGGGGGTGGAGGGGAGGGCGGTCAGAGAGAAGAGAGGCACAAAACTGGCTTTGTCACCCAGTGGGTGTGGGGGGACGCCCTCGGCCACCAGGAACTAGAAGCCAAGGACCAGAGAGATGAATGACCCCTCACACGCGTCCTTCCCTCTGGCCAGACGGGGACCCCCAGGCCCCACTGCCCAAGGGCTCACAGTGGGCCCCAGGAGAAGGCCATCCAGGCCCGCCCAGGCCCCAGAAAGCTTCACGGCGCAGGGCCCTCGTTTGGAAGTGGGGGCCAGCCAGGAGGGGACTGGCCGGCAGCGCGGGCAGGTGGTGGGCGTCGGAGGAGCTGGCGTCCGCAGCCGCACCCGAGCCAGCATTTGAGGCCTGTCCAGGCTGTCTCAGCCGCTAATGAAGACAATGCCGGGAAGAGGGATCGCAGGCCTGGCCGAGGATGAAGGGAAAAATCAGTTCAGACAGCTCGCTTTCGGTTTAATTGTTCCATTTCGCAAATCTGTCTGGCTGCTGGGCGGCTGGACTGTGCGTCTGGGCCCGGCCCAGCTGGGGGAGGAGGAGGGGCAGGGCACCCCAATTGAATTACCGCCTCTCCAGGCACTCGGGGCAGTGGCTCGGAGCCGGCAGGAAGAGCAAATGACAGATCCTGAGTCCGGCCACGTCCCCCTGTCATTGCCTCCTCGGCCGCACAGAAAATCTTCACGGCTAATGGAATGACAGTCTGAGGCTCGGGAGGCCCGGGCAGGAGTGTGGCGGGCAGCACACGGCCACCAATTTTAATTAGCGGAACCGGAGCAGGACAGAGCAGGGACAGGAGAGGGCCAGCCTGGGGGTCTGATGGGTCCTCGTTCCTCCAATGACACCCCAGAAGCTCCCCCAGACTGCCCCTTTCTCCCAAACAACTTTTGAAGAATCTCCCGCTTTGGACCATGGTGATGCACACAGGGGCACACAATACACACGGCACACGCACCACACACACAGGTATACAATATACACAGCATATAGACCACACACAGGCACACAATATACACAGCACACACCGACACACAATATGCACAGCACACACACCACACACAGGCACACAATATACACAGTACACACGCCACACACAGGTACACAATATATACAGCACACACTGACACACAATATACACAACACACACCACACATAGACACACCACACACAGGCACACAATACATACAGCACACACAGCACACACAGCCACACAATATATACAGCACACACCGACACACAATATACACAGCATACACACCACACACAGGCACACAATACACACAGCACACACACTACAAAAAGGCACACAATATACACAGCAACCACACACAGGCATGCACACCACACAGGTGCACAATACACACAACACACACACCATACACAGGCACACACACAACTTACACATACAGCACATACACCCTTATACATATTACACACCACACAATACACAATATACACAGCATATATAGCACACACAGGCACACACACCTGTATAAACACCACAAAACACCTAGTGACACCGAGCACCTACACACCCCATACCAAACACACAGACACACACATACCATCCACATAGACACACGTACCACATACACCAGACACACACCTGGTGTGCCATATACTACACACAAGCACACATATACACATACCACATATCACACACACCACAGGCACTCCCTCCATACGATAGCATGTGCAGTCACATACCACACAGACGCATGCACACACACACACACACATACCGCACATCACACACACACAACCACACATACACCATGAAACCCAGCGGGCAGAAGAGGCCCCTCAGTGAGAAGCCACATATAGTTGATCCCCATCAACGCTGCCCACACCGGTGGCCTTCCCTCCAATTCTCAGAGCCCAGGCAGAAGCCCCCTCCTGTGCCCACCCAGCCATGACCACTGCTCAAGGACACCAGCGTACTGATGAGCCTGCTGTTCGCCCAGGGCTGGGGCCGCCCCTTGTGATACCCATGCCCCATCAGGACCAACGCGAACCCCTTCCTCCCAGCTGAGGAAACAGGGGCCGGCAGAGGAGCCATGAGGAGCAGGACAGGCAGGGAGGTCCCAGGGGTGGCACCATCGTGGTGCGACCTCGTTGCTTCCTCATGCTTCCCACAGTGGTTTTGGTGGGCAGGGTAGGATGGGTGTTCCCTCAGAAATGGCTCCTCGTGCCCCTGGGGGGTCTCGACTACCCCCAGACCCAAGACTGCCCCTCAAAGGTTACGGGAAAGGCTCAGAGACCTGCAATCACATATGCTCTCTCAGGCACGCCAGGGAACCCCCAGACCTCGCGCCTTCTGGGTATCCCAAGCCAGCCCCTGAGAACCCACATGATTACCGCATTCCCCCGAGACCACCAATCCTTCACTGGTCGGGGGTCTTCTCAAGTCGAGGGCAAGCCCGAGCTTCCCTCAGATCTGACCTGAGACCAGCCGGAAGCCCAGGAGAGCAGAGCCCTCATGCCCGAGGGCCACCCAGCCTCACCACGCGGAGTGAAAACACGGACACGCTGCCCACCCAGCCAAGGGCACCTCTGCCTTCCTCAGCCCCGGACGTGAAGAAGCACCTGGTGAGGGGAGACCCACGCTGGCACATCCTGATTCAGGCCAGCGAGACCAGGACTGAGTCACAATGCACAGAGCACCTGCTTTGGAGCCTGTATGTTTGCGGGGGGCACACGCCACGGTGCTCAGGGCTTTCTTCTGACTCTGCACTCCTGGCAGGGATTGGGGTGGGGGGCATATGGGGTGCCGAGGTCAAATGTCCTATCCGTCTACTACGGCTCCAGCCCCGGTGGCACAGGAGCTCGCTGTGGACCTGGGCACTCACTGCCCTGATGTGGGTGATGGTCCTGGACAGTCACTGCCCCGTTGGGGATGATGGTCCTGGGCATTCGCTGGCCCTGGTGTGGGTCGTGGTCCTGGGTCAGAAATTTTCCCTCTGCCTTCCACTGCCCTCGCCTCGTGGCATGTGCACTGTGTACCCCGTGCCCATTGCACCTGGGCGGTCCCTCCCATCCCCTCCAGTGACCCGGGATGTGTGTGGGGGGCACTAACACTGTCGGCCTTTCCACAGCGCCCTCTGGGGGCCCCACTGTGGCTTGCTGGGGGCTCTCGTGCTCCCAGCAACGATCTCTGCCCTCTGGTAGCAAACAGCCCAATCCTTTGGGAGAACTACTTCTCCTCCCGTTTTCTTTGTACCGGCCTGGCCTATCCCAGGGCCTCCAGGTTCTGCAACTCAGGGAGGACCCTGGGGCACCAACAGCCAGTTAGAAGACTCCTCCCTCTCTCTTGCTCAGTGATTGGCTCCGAGGTGAGCACATGACCCAATCTGGGCCAATCAAAGTATCTGGTGAAGAGGTGTAGGCGGGATCTCCTTTGTGCCAACAGCTGCAAGGAAGACCAAAAGGCTGGGCCAGCCAGAGTCCTCTTATCCGAGTGCATTAGAGAAACTGCTACCAAGAAACTGCGGAAGGAGGCCCATGGGCCAGATATCAGACAAAAGAGTGAGGGACAGAGCTCCAACAACCCCTGAGCCCCGGAGCCCGGTCATGCACAGTCTAGCAGATCGAAAAACTTGCAGCTCTGTGAGCTCGGCCTTGTTTGAGGAATATCTCAGAGACTTCAGTAGAAAATGTGCTATTCGGTCGGCTTTATTGCTCTGATTGATTAACACACAGCAGCATGATCGAATGCACATGCGCCTAATTCATAACTGGGTAGGTGTCCAGAGTCTTTATTTTAGGACTCTGGATTCCTCCAAACCCAAACAAAATATATTTCTTCTCCATGCTTTGTTTTTTTTTATTTTCTTTTGGTTTTATTTTCTTTTGTTTTTGCTTTTTGAGTCACACCCAGTGATGTTCAGGGGTTACTCCTGGCTCTGCAATCAGGAATTATTCCTGATGGTGCTTGGGGGGTCATATGGGATGCCTGGGCTTGAACCCGGGTCTGCCACGTGCAAGGCAAACGCCCTACCCGCTGTACTGTTGCTCCGGCCCCTGATTTTTTTTTTTAAAGTCAGCCATGTGACTTGCTTTGACCAAAAGTATGAGGTTCAAGTGACACCATGTCCAGTCAAACCCTGGACCTTCATAAGCCTGGCATGTGCCCAGCTGGTGAACTTCTCCCTGCAGGATGAGGAGGCCATGCCCAGGCTGTTCTGCAGATCCTAGCAGCTAACAAAAGGTCTTCCCAGCCCAGATCAGACAATCTCTAGCTAACCCACGAATGCCTGAGCTAGATAAGACCTTGCTCTTGATCTGAGATCCTGAGATTAATGCTGACCAGAGCAAAATTTTGTCATTCTAATCCAACTTCTTTTAGACTAGAACTGCATTTTAGACTTGCGCTCTCCCCAGAGGCCAGCAAAGCTCTGGCACCCACAGAAGTGAAGTGAGGGAGGGAAGAAGAGAATGAGAAGGGGGATGCTGGTTCTCTCTACCAGGTTAGAAGCTGTGACCTCAGGGGTCAGAGCGATAGTACAGTGCGTAGGGCATTTGTCTTGCAGCTGGCTGACCCAGGTTCAATCCCCAGCACTCCACATGGTCCTCTGAGCTTGTCAGAAGTAATTGCTGACTGCAGAGGTAGGAGTAACCCCTGAGCATCACCGGGTGTGGCTCAAAAAGCAAAATAAAAAAATTTTAAAGCAGCTGTGACCTGAACAAAGGACAGAGGCATCATGTGCTGAGATTTGGGTAGTTTCTGCCACTTCATGCAGACGATGGAAATTCAGCTGAAGGCCTGTAAGGTTTGGGGCGGGCGTCCAAGACCAGACCATGTGCCACTGCCTGGGCCCTCACTTGTCTGCAGGCCATGTGGCAGCCTCTCCTGCCCACTGGTGCCTAGTGGAAGCGCTGGTGACTTCACGGCAGTGTGCAGAGCTGCAGAGAAGCCCGCTCACCTCCCCCAGCCAAGCCCCGAAAGGCAGTTCACGGCATCTCTCGTTCAAATCGGGAAAAGGATTAAGAGGCCCCTTTCTTGATTAATGACTTTCTCTGCCTGAGAGATATAATCCTGTCTATAACTCCGAATAACTAGAAACAAAATTAAATTTCTACCATGAGATCATTCAGGGCCTGTGTTGCACTGTGCCCCAACATCTTATTTTCTTTGCATATTTTGTCTGGCTTAAAGACACAAGGTTTTCTGATCCCCCGCGCTGGCCCTGTTCTGCTGTGCGAGGCTACTGCAGGAGGAAGAAGGGACTTTCCCTGGAGGTTCTAAGACACTAACAAGACTCTGATATAAAGAGGAAGAAGCCTCTCTCTCTCTCTTTCTCTCTCTCTCTCTCTCCTCTCTCTCTCTCCCCCTCTCTCTTTGGGTCACACCCAGCAATCACAGGGGATACTCCTGGCTCTGCACTCAGGAATTACTCCTGGTGGTGCTTGGGGACCATATGGGATGCTAGGGATCGAACCCTGGTTGGCCGTGAGCAAGGCAAATGCCCTACCCACTGTGCTATCGCTCCAGCCCCAGCCCCTTTCTCTTAAGTGAAGACATGCAAGGTGCAAGTGAAGGGTGCAGATATGGACAATGAGTCTAAAGGTTTCTTGTCCTTTCAGGAAAATAGGCATCAAATCCCAAATGAAATCTTCCCCAAGAACTCCTTGATTTTCTCCACTCCTTGTCAGTGACTTTTCTTCTTTTTTTGGGGGGGCGGCTTTTGGGGTCACACCCGGTGATACTCAGGGGTTACTCCTGGCTCTACACTCAGGAATTACTCCTGGCAGTGCTCGGGAGGCCATATGAGGTGCCAGGGTCAGCTGTAAGCAAGGCAAATGTTCTACCCACTGTACTATCACTCTGGCCCCTTCTCGGCCATTTTGAAATGGCTCTGAAGACCATGTGCTGGTTCAGACTAAAGGAACTTCCAAGACCCATAGCCAAACCCTGACAGATGCCAAAGTGGTACACAGACGGTCAGCAGAGAGGAAACCTTCATCAATGTCCTTACAAAGAATTGCCAAGAGGCCAGGGAGATGCTCAGAGAGCTGGGCTGCAAGCTTGCAAACTGGAGCCCTGGGTTTGATTCCCCCACCACAAAGCCCCCCAAGCACCCAGCTGGGAGTAGCCCCTGAGAGTCACTAGGTGTGGGTCCTACACGGTGCCAACAGCCTGAGAACCCCCAAGCTTCCCTTCCTAGCCACAGTCAGGCTGCGGTGAGAAATGGTTATTCATGGACCAGGAAGTGAGCCACCACCGGACACCGAACCTGTGGGGATCTTGCTCTTGGCCCTGTCGGTCTCCAGAACATCTAGAAACCAGCTGAACTGAGAGAGAGACACAGAGACAGAGAGAGACAGACAGACAGACAGAAGGAAAGTACCTGCCATAGAGGCAGGTTTGGAAAGGGGTGGGAGGGAAACTGGGGACATTGGTGGTGGGAAATGTATCTTGGTGGAGAGATGAGTGTTGGAACATTGTATGACTGAAACCCAATCATGAACAATTGTGTATCTCACTGTGATTCAATTTAAAACAAAAAAAATCTTTTTAAGAGAGAGAAATCAGCTCCTATTGTTCTGTAGCTACTTTCCAGGGCAATGAGAGGGAAGACCAGAGCCCAGGTGTGCAAAGGGGCAGAGCTGGGTGGGGAGTGGGGTGCGGGGCGGGGGACTCTGTACAGAGATTGTGGGTAACGAGGAGCTTTTGGGTAAAGGGATCCCCACCGGGCAATGTCATTTATTCCTCCTGACAGAGATCTTCAGCTAAAACGTCAGAAGGGCTGGAGAAAAAGAAGAGGGCTTAGTTAAGGCACTTGCACGTGGCCAACCCAGGTTCCAAACCCAACACCCCACATGGTCCCTAAGCACCGCCAGGCATGATCCCTGAACACAGAGCCAGGAGTAAGCCCTAAGCACTGGCAGATGTGGGCCAAAAACCCAAAGGTGGGAAGAAAGCCAGAAGGTGCTTGCTTTGTTTATATTTTCTCATGGAAACCGATGAACCCTAGGCTGGGCCTAGAATGGAGTCAATTCTCTGGGGCAAGGGAAGGCTGGCTGGGGTAGAGGGTTCCACAGGATAGAATCCAAGGACTCTGAAGCGGCCTTGGAAGTCATAGCACTTCTACTTAATGGACTGCTACAGCTACCTAAAATTATAACACTGAATACAGTGGGAAATATTTGAAGTAGTACATTTTTAAAACACACACACAAAAGATATGGTCTTTATAATGAAAGCTCTGAAAACACAGACACAGAAGGGGACATGCAGAGAGAAGGTGTTATACTGGAGCAGGGCTAGGAGGGTGATTTTCTGATCTTTTCTTTCAATGTTTTAGAATCCAGACCAATAAAAGATATTAGGAGTTTGGACTGGAGCGATAACACAGGGAAAGGCATTTGCCTGGCATATGACCAACCTGCGTATGTTCCCTGGCATCCTATATGGTCTCCGAGTACCACTAGGAGTGATTCCTGAATACAGAGTCAATAATAAGCCCTGACACCCAGAGAGGGGCAGGTGAACCCTCCACCCACCCAAACAAATCCCCAGCAACCGAAAACCTCCATAACTCCATCGCCACTCACACCAGACTCCACAGGTTCGGGACAATCCTCATCCAAGAATGAATCTGTTGGACTGGAGAGATAGCACAGCAGGTCATGTGTTTGCCCTGCGTGCGGCCGACCTAGGTTCGATTCCCAGCATTCCATATGGTCCCCTGAGCACCGCCAGGAGTAATTCCTGAGTGCATGAACC
>JAOXYA010480246.1:0-16424 GCA_028565675.1 Sorex palustris | reverse complement strand
GAATAAAAAATGGCCAAAGGCAACAGAACCTGAAAAATGGTCTACAGACCTGAGTTTACTAAAGTTGAAGGAATGGGTGGGGTTAAGTGTGGGGGGGGGGTCCACTGGGACAATGGTGGAGAAACTCCAGTGGAAGGTATGGTACTAAAAAGTTGTATGCATAAAATCTAACTGTTGAGAGTATTATAAAACACAGTGTCCAAATTTTTAAAATATATTTTTAAATGAGGATTTATATACAACTTTTTCATGAACTGGAGTTCTAAAGAAATGAGATTCAAAATGTAGTTAGGGAAGTGCCTATTTGTGCTGCTTAGCGAGAAAGTCTGACTGCATTTAATGGTTAGGGGAAAATACTATTTGATTGCCAAGACTAAATGTGCTAGAGAAATATATCTCCCACCTAGTCCATCCATCCAAACTATCTTTTGCAACATAAGAACAGGATTTGGGACGAAACCCTGAGTAGGGGTGTATAAATTAGATGTGATATCAACTAACAGCACAGTTTGTTCAAAATGCAAAATCTAGGAGGTGACACAAAACAGGGCAGACAGACAAGTACAAAGATAGAAAGGAGCCCTGTCTGGACAAGGCTGGGAAGGTGAGCCCGTTTCCTTAGTGTGCATGATCTTCTAATAAAATCACTGGTAGGAAAATATGGTACCTGAAGTATATTTTTTAATCCCATGAAAGTAGGTATGATCATTATGCCAGTTTTAGAGATGAAAAAAGTGTGGTTTGGAGAAGTGAATAACTTGCTCAAGCAGAGCACTTGAATTTGCACATCTCAGCAACTGAAACCACACGAGGGTGTCCAGAGAGTGCTGGCTGACCACAGGGGATGACAGGGATCCTGTGCACTTGCTAATAAGCAAACAGTTCTTCCACAGCAGAGAAGAGATACCCCAAGTGCTGTCAGAGTCAAAGCAGACCTTTAGAAAGGAACGACCTAGTTCCAGACCTTCCTTTTGCTGATGATAACACAGATGATAAAATTTAAGTGGCTGGCTATCTTAATTTTACATAGAGATGAAATCCAATTCCTCAGGCTTTCAATTTCTTTTTTTTTCCTCTGACACCAGCCACGCCTTTCTCAGGGTCCTCGGGCTTAAGCGGGATCCTGAGTCTCTTACAGTTGATAATGAGTAACTACCACTAGACTGATGCTTCTCTCACTCAGTTTAATTCTACAATATCCTGCTTCAAGTCCAGGATATTGCCAGGGCAGAACAAAAAATAATAAAATATCAGAATCTAAATCCCTGCCCTCATGATCTGAAAATCAAAGCGACAGTGTTATAAAGTGACCACTCATGATTCACCTGCAGGTATCCAGGGGGCACCTGTAAGCACTAGGGAACATCTGAGGTACAGAGCCAAGACCCACACTGGACTATGAGTCCCTTCTCAGAGTTCTCCTGTGCCGTTTCTGCCCACCTCTTTAACCCAATTATCTCCAATGTAAAGCTCTGTCCTGATGCTTTGTCTCAGGGCTCTGGAACTATACAGTACCTGGCTCTCCTGAGCATCCCCTGCTGGCAACCTTGGAGACCCTCCCATTAAAGAAGACTAGAGGCTAAAGGCAGCTTCTCTGGTAGCCAGAAAAGGCATCGTTCTACCCCTTGTATCACTCCCCTCAGCACCTCACCAAGGCTTCCCAGCATCCTAACGTTACCCTTCTTCATCCTGTGCTTCATTTTAATCTAATCTCAGAGTCAGGAAAATTATTGAGCCTGTAGCAGAAATGTCCCAGCAATTTTGTTGTGTCGCAACTTTTTCTCTCTCCACTTTCATTACTGCAGGCTGATCCGTGGACATCCTTTTTGTTGTTTTTGACTTGGGGTCACATCTGGTGGTGCCTGGGAGCAACTCCTGGCTCTGTGTTCAGGTGTTGCTACAAGTAGTACTTGGGACTGTGCTGCCAGGGATTGTGCCTGTGCCTCTAGTATGCTGTGCACAGCCCACTGAGCTATGGCCCTGACCCTGAACTTCCTTTTCTTAACAAAGTTCACTTAAATAAAACTTTTACTACGTCTTCAGCATTACACATAAATTAAAGAGGTCCTGACTTAAGATACTTCTACATCATAAAGGCGCAAAAGTGAGAGGAATTCAGTAGAAAACATACTTCAGATTTTGAATTGGAGCATTCTGTTTTCTCATCCAATACAATATACAATAATTACACGAGATGTCCAACACTTTGTGACCAAATAGATGACTTTGCCAATTAAGTGTTTGGAGCATGTAAACAAAAAGTTTACATCTTAAAAGTATGATGAGGCCTAGGTAAGATGTTTGGGAGGTTAGATGGATTAAATGAATTTTGGACTTGAGATTTTTTCTGCTTACAATGACAAAATTCCACAGTAAGTCAAGGAAAGCCTGTAATTCATTTGTTTCTTTCAATGATGGCGTGGGATGGACATATAAGAGTTAATTGTTGAGCAATATGGGGGATTAAGGGTACTGATCCCCTAAATTAAAAATCCATTTATAACTTTTGACTTTCCCCAAGTTTAACTAATAGTCTACTACTGACTCTTACCAATAATTACAGAGTTGATTAATACACATTTTCTATGTTATATGTACTATTTCTTATCCAATATGTATATTATTCAATATGTGTATCCAATATATGTATTGTATATTACATTTTACAGTAAAATAGCATAGAGAAAAGAAAACATTATTCAGAAAATCACAAATGGATTATCACAAAGGTCTTCATCCTCATCTTCACATTGAACAAGCTGAGAATAAAGAGGAAAAGAGGGGTTGAAAAAAATCAGAGTATAATTGCACTCTCAGTTCAAACCTAACTTACTTGTGGGTCAACTATTTTATTGTTTCTTTTCAGAGATGAGGTGAATGAGTTAAAGAGAAACGGAATACCTCATCCAAAGTCACACAGCTTGGATGTGGTTTGATTTGATTCTGAGCTGCTGACCTCTAGGTTCTTTCTCTGAACCCCTGAGCCCCCATTTTTTTACCATTCATTTTTTTAGAACCTATACATTCTTCACCTATAGATTCTTGCTGTAGTAACTTTTCTGCCTTCTCAGAGTCTATGCCCACTTCACACTTTTGGAAGTGAGTTGAGAGGGACGGGAGGACATGGAATTCCTTCTGGGGACTCAAGTCCTCATCAGAAGAAGTGAAGCCCTGGTTACCTGAGACACCCAGACTATTATTAACCTTGCCCTTCCTGAGCGGGGTGATACTAATATAGCAGTCCTTAAGAAGCGAGGGGGCTCCAGTGCCTGGGGAAGGAGAGCCGGGACGGGACGCAAACTACTCAATGTCAGCACACTTGTAACACTTGAGCAGTGAAGGTTGCAAAACCACCAGCGGTAAAGTCTAGTTCCAAGCAGTGTAAAAGAATCCCAGGGCCTCTCACTCCTTCTCTTGGGCTCTAGATCATGTAGGGTACTCCCAGGATAAATCACAATTTAATTCTTCAAGGTCTTTCAGTGCAAAATTCTTATCTAAAATATGGACAGAATTAACAATTTCTGCAAACAGTGGTAAGACAATGTGGCTTTCCCAAGAGGTCGAGTTTGGGCAAAACTTCGTGTTTGACCAGCATACTGTCAGATTTCACAGGAAGAGATTCTAGACTCTTCCCTGTGGAAGCTGCAGCACAGCCCGCACCTAAGAGCCGCACGGGGCTGCAGACCCATCTGCTTGGATAGGGGGTGTGCGTCAGAGCTGAGAGTTCCTTCAAAATCAGAAGCTTTCAAGCGGGATGGCCAGGTCAGTTCCAGCCCGCGCAGCTGCCCGGCCCTGCCCTCACCCTCAGCTGGGGCGCATCCATGCGTTCCCACGGTGTTTTCTTCTTCCGTTCCGGAGTTGTGTTCTTCAAGCGTTCTCATCTCCAGACGCCCCAATCCAATCACACATTGGCCAGGATAAAACGAACGGACTAAAGAGGCTCCTTCAGGAGACGGGACCTGTAAGAACCTGCAGAGGTGGGACCTCTGCCTCCTGCTTCTTTCGGGGCTGGCCCTGGGCGAGGTGTGGGGACTGGGGACCCCCGGGGCCTGGTTCCTAACAGGTCTGCCTGTCCCCTGCGCTCCCCTTCCACTTTAGCTCCGGGCGCTGACTCCTGAGCTTTAGGGCTCGGGCTAGCTGCAGGCAAGGCGGCCCTAAAACCGCAGCATCCCTGCTGGACCACTTTGTTCCCTGCTCCCGAGAGCGGAATCCGCGCGGCGGAACGGGGCTGCGCGCGGCTCCCTGGACCCTCGGTGCAGGCTGCGCGATGTGGCCGCGCCCCCCCGGCCTCCCCGGCCCCTGGGTCCCCGAGCCCTCGGCCCCCGGCCGCCGCCCCCCAGCCCCGGCTCGGGCGCCCGGCGAGAGCGGCAAAGGGTCGCTGTGGCCGTCCGCCCGCGCGCCGCGACTCACCGCAGGGTCCGCACTCGCTGCCATGGTCTAGGGCCCGCCGAGCCCGGGTTCCCCATCGGCGCCCCGGGGGCCGGCAGGTGCGGGCGCCACTGCAGGGAGCAGGCGCGCACGCCCAGCGGCCGGAGCGCTCCCGGCTGCCACTGCCCGACTGGCCCTATTTATGCCCCGTCACCGGCTCGCAGGTGCCGGGGCCGCAGACAGCAGCTAGCCGCCGGCTCCAGATTCCGCCAGAACCGCCGGGAGGGCAGCGCTGCTACTACGCCTCCCGCAGCCCCAGCCCCGCGCCCTCCACCAGCGCGCCCCGGGCTGGAGTAAGTGCTCGGGTTTCTCTGGGGGTTCTTTTGGTTCAGGACCATTCTCGCCTCTTCCTGATGTCGTTGCAGGTTCCAGTGGTTAAAAGCAGGCCAAGGAGTGACCACCAGGGGCTGGAGCGACGCCAGGTATGGTTAAGAGCAGAATCACACCGAGTGATGAGATTACCCCGCCCCCAGCCGGAAATACTGTTCATTCAAATCGTGGGTATTTTCTAGCGTGGTCCCTGTCTTTGCCCTCTGCAAACAACTCGGTAGAGGTAATAGCCAGTGTGCGTGTCCCAGTCCTGCTGCTCTGACTCAAGTCTGTGTGTTGGGGATGAATGAACACATTATGGACCTTTTCTCTGCTTGGCATATTGTTACCTAATTTAATCCTCAGGACCACCCTACACTGGGTAGCCAACGAAAAGAGTCAGGGCCAAGGTCACCCCTCGTAAATCGGGGGTCGGATGACCAAAGCGCGTCTATTCACTGCACTGGCAAGATCTCAAAGTGTGCTCCATGCCAGGGAAAGATGACGGGAGGGTGCTCCCAAAGGCTGGGAAACCTCTAGAATGCCTGCCAATGTAAGGTGCTCTTCAAAGCCATTTGTTAAGTACGGTGAAGTCCCAAATCAGGGGGATAAATGAAGATCTAGAGGAAAGTTGGGGCGCCAGAAAAAGAGTGATCTGAAGAGCATGATGCAACTAAGTCCTCCCCCATGGATGGGAAATGAATATTTAAAGGCAGAAATAGCAGAATTCTCTAGGCCCGAGACCCTCGATGTCTTCAGAGAATGAATTTTAGGAGAGGCAAACTCAGAGTAGATTGGAAAGGCCCACTAGCCCTAACCAGAGAGCAAGGCATCTAAGGGCAGAGGGTCACTGCAGCGCTCTCTCCAGCAACATGCATGCAGCTCCAAAGCAGGTCATGCTACAAGCTCTGTCTCTGGCCTCTTAAAACTGTCTCTCAGATTTGCGACAAGACTCTGGGTAGAGAGATTCAAGAAATAAACAATGGTTCCTGGAACAAATCTGATGATCAGCCCAGTAAGAAGGCTCATGGGATTCTGAGGCACTATTCCAACATTAATATTCAGAGAGATAATGCTTTATTCAAAAGAAAATAACATGCATAATATTTTTAAAAAGTAACCAAACTGACTTGCATAATGAACTGAAAGATAGACTATCTTTTAACAGCTGCACTAAAGTATAATTGAGGCCTCTGAATCACACATCTAAAATGCACAATTTGCCAAGGTTTGATATATGCATGTCCCATGAAAACACCACTACAGTTAAGACAATGAGCCTCAAAAGTTACCTTCTGCCCTTAAGTAATCCAAGCCTCCTAGCATTTGGTCTACATCCTTGACAATGCTTTGTATGATCAGTCTTAATTCAGACATCCTAATAGATATATAGTGTTTTTACATTGTGGTTTTACCTTGCATGTCCATAATAATGATGTTAAACATTAATCTAGGGAGCATTTGTCATCTACATGTTTCTTTGGTGATATAGCTTTTCAAATATTTTTCCCGTTTTGGGGGCCACATTAGTTGGGCCACACCTGGTAGTGCTTAGGGTTTATTCCTGGTTCTGTGCTCAGTATCACTCCTGGTGTTGCCCAGGGACAATGTGTGGTGCTAGAGATCAAACCAAGGTCAGTTGAATGCAAGGAAAGCTCTTGTATCCATCCATGTACTATGTCCCTCTGGTCTTTTTTTCTTCCTTCCCTCCTTCCTCTTTCTTCCTTCCTTCCTCCCTGCCTCCTTCCTTCCCTCCTTCCTTCATTACTCCCTCCTTCCCTTTCTCTCTCTCTCTCTCTCTCTCTCTCACACACACACAGACACATACACACACACATACACACTGCTGGCAGATCTCAGGGGGGCATATTAGTAGACTGCACGTAAGGCAAGCGCTCTGCCCACTGTACTATCTCTCCAACCTCCTTTTGCTTATTTTAAATAAGGTTTCTTATTTCTTGTTACTGAGTTCTGAGACTCTTTTATATGCAGTATAGAACATCTATTTTAAAGGTGAGATAAACAGAGACCCCCATAGGTAAAATGAAACGAAATGTTCAAAGTTAAACACCAAAACAGTTCAATGGTGGTACTTAGGTCTTGTAACTTCTAAGCCCCTGTTCTTTATACCATAGAATATTATTTCAATAAAAAGGGAAAAGCTATTTTTGACATTAAGCAGGACCTCATTAAGGTTGAAGATTTACAAAGAGCCAGGCAAGGCACAAGAAAGAAGAAAACTACAGACTACTGTTTCGCCTGAGGTTACAGAAATGGAATGGTAAACTGAAGGAAGAGGAGGCTAGTGGGCATGGCTCTTATGGTGCTGATTCCTCCTGCACAGAACTTGGACTCTCAGGGGCAAGCAATTCCATCACCCCCTCTTCGGGGCGTGGAGGCCCGGTCTCCAGGGTTGGACCGTCAGCCCCTTACAGGCAGCTTGGCCTGAGTATTATGACTTTTTCCCTGTCCCTTCCCCTCACTTTATTCACCTGCTCCCCTGTTGCTGGGTAGTTGTAACAAATAGATGCTTGCTGAATGATGTATAAAGGTGACATACTTCCCATTTCCACTAGTCATAAGAAAACTAAGTCATTTAGATTAGACAGTAAGAACTTTCCAGCTATAAGGGATGTGACTTAATCCAGCCCATTACTCAGAAAGGGCTGAATTTTTGCTGGGAAACTTCAAGACAGCAGAAAATGATAATTTACCACAGGCTTACGCACAGGATAGACTAAATGACTTGAAAGGATCTCTGGACTCTAGGGATTCCGAAAGATAAGCCATTATTTGCACCATTGGTTCCCTCCCCAGCCCTCCACCAACACGACACTCTCAACAACATTCTGTTATTGCCCTGGAAAAAAAATCCTATTCCTTTTCTTAATACTTCAAGATTTCACTTTTAATGAAGGTATTTAGTGTGCCCAGGAGATCTGGTAGTGAGAGTCATCAAAGTTGGACAAACCGAAGAAAGGGACTGATGGGCTGAAGAGAAAATCCGTGGGATCCCACGACAGAGAGCTGCTGTGCTACCCTCTGGCCACATGGCATCGGCAGGGCTGTTCCTCCTGTTTCACCAAGGCAGTCTGCGGTTCTCACCCTCTGAAGCAGAATCAAGCACTCTGGAGTTCTGGCCTCTAGGCCGCATTACCAATGTCAAAGGAGATAAAGCAGGGAAGAGGACAGAAGCAATTTGTGCCTAAATAGAAGGGTACTAAGGGCCAATATGTGTCTCCACCCCCCTATAAATCCTTACTTTTAATTCCTTCTTAAATTATTAGCTCTTCCAAAACTGGGAGCATTTTTCCCCCTCAGAAGCGTGAAGCAAAGAATCCGTGAGCTGACTGGCTCCCTGGAGTGGTGGGGGACAGCTTCAGGAATTGGCCTCCAGGCCCCAGTCTGGCTTTCCTCTAAAGAAACATCAGCGCTAAGATGCAGGCAGGCCTAGGATGAAGGCCAAGCACCCAGAAAGCCACCCTGCCATTACAGCCACACAGAGGTCAGACGACCCTCTGGCCCCTCCTAAGTCAGCCATCCTGTCCGCCCTGCCCTTAGACTTGGGCCAGCTAGCACCGCCTACCACTATTTGCTTTTCTGGGTAACCTTTATTTTGCAGTTAGTCAGCCCCAATAATTTAATGGTAACATTTGATAAGGAATAAAAATTTCCTGAGCATTAGATTTTTCATCGCAAAATGAAAACAGTTTGACCCACCATCCCAGGCACAATGAGAATAATTGAAAAAAGCCTAGTACTACTTCAGGCATGGAAGAAGTACTCAAAAATGACAGCTGGTGCTCTTTCTTACCTCCTTCCCGCCTTTCCTTCCTCTCAATGAAAGCTACTGTCAGGTTAACTCCCACCCAGAATCCAGGCCAAGCTGTTACTGATCTTGATTTTACGCTGGAAAACTGCTCTTTCTTCTAAGTTCTGACTCTACAACCAAGAATAAAGCTCCAGGAATTCCCGGACGCTGCTTTAATGATGACTCCTGGGCTTATAATGCACCATTTCCGACTCTCATCGACTCTGCAGTGAAGAACTAGGTCTCAGGTCCCGTTCACAGCCCCCCAGCCTGACAGTTCCCGCTGCATTCCCACTCCAGCTCCTAGTCCGGCTTTCTCTCCAGTTCTCTTCTATCTCCCCTCCTTCTCACCCACCTGGGGAGGCGCCCCAGCCGATCCAGGCTCTGGGCAAGGCTGATAAGGTATACCAGGAACCCCCACCCTTTACTGAGAAAGACAGGGTGCTTATCAGGCATCCATTCCCCAGGATGTTTGTAAAACAAAGGCAGGCATCTCTGCTGGGAAAATGCTTTTCCTCGTGAAACACTATTGCATCTTCTTGCACTCACCCCCTCCCCATGAACCAGGTCTGGAACTTGCTAGAGCACAAGGCACTGTTCTTAGGCTGATGGGAGTAAGAAATGAAGCGTGATTCCCTTCAATCTTGTAATTTCATCTGTGCCATTTAGTAGCAAGAGAAGAAACAGAGAGAAAAATCCAGTCTTGGTTGTTTTTCTACTTATGAGCTTTGGTGCAAGCTCCCAGTGCCCGAGAGGCAGGGGCAGAGCAGGGATCCCAGGCACAGGCTCTATTTAGGGAGGCGAGCGCGGTGCTGGCTTGCTCTCATGTTCCTTTAAAGAGGGTTGGCAGCCCTGCATCTATTTTTAAACCCATGAGGAAGATGCTGCATGGGTTCCAGAGAGGCTAACATTAACCCCGAGATCACTGCAGGGAAGGTGGGTGACAGGGCTTTCTCTCGACATAAACACAGGGGGCTCCTTCAGTCCTAGGAACAGATATTAATTGTGCTTCCAAAGAGAATTCTTTATTTTCAGATCAATTCTTAGGAATTTGATTCTTAATGAGCCAAAGAGTTGGAAAAGGGTTTTGCATATTGTGTCTAATTCTTATTATTGTTTTTCCTGTTTTTTTAATTAATTATTTTTTAAAGAACTGTGCAACTTATTTTTAATGTCCTGATTCCAGTAAAAAAAAAAACCACTGTTCTTTTAAATTTTCAGTTTTTTGTTTTTTGGGCTACACCTGGCTATGTTGCTCAGGGCTCATTCCTGGCGGGGACTGAGGAAACGTATGGGGTGCCAGGGATTGAGCCCAACGTGACTGTGTACAAGGCAAGTGTCCTACCCACTGTACTACCTCCCCAACCCTGAAATGTGCTTTTTAAAAAAAATTATTTGTCTCCTTCTTTGGGAGTTTTCAAATCATGTTTGGAATTGCCTCAGCCCCATCTCTCTAGCACTGTGGTACTCACAGCCAAGACTTTGCCAAATGGAACAACAGCCATGACTGACTTCCATAGTGGTCTCCCAGAAACTCCATACCAGTGCTAACAGAAGGGTGTGAAATGGACTTCAGGGGGAAATCTGCAGGGGACAGGATTAGTTTGCCAATAATGCAAACAGGCATTCAAACCCCATTGCTTTTTATCAAATAACCAAATTTCTGCTTCAGTATTCATTTGTGTGTGTTTGGGGGGGGGGATGGGGAATAAATAAAACCAGGATTCCTAAAAACCAAGTGCCTGGAGAACAAGTGAATGCTTTTGGTGAACAATACTAGGAGACTCCCCTTCCCCTCCAACCCCTTTATTCCCTATAAAGGAGTAGACAAAGTAGCTTCTCATATTCCTTCGTTTCCAAATCCCCATGTGTTCGCTGCACAGAGGAAGCAGGCAATATGTGTCTCTTGAGTTAGATAAAATTATGATCCCCAAGCCAACCAAACGACAGTTGCAGCCAGGTTGGGTCAAAACAACATATGTGAGTGTTAGCATGCTGCTGGCTATCCACCAGGCACTCGCAAATGTTAGATGAACTGGAATCTGAAGGCAGCCAATCAATCCAGATTGTTCATTTCTGCAAGCTGTGTGATCCTCGTGGAAATAGCCTGGTGTCATTATCGTGTTGGGGGTGGGGCAGATACAGTTGCTGTCCACCGGGAGCCTGGGAGACACTGCAGAACAGGATCCCCACACTAAGCCAATGCCGCCAGCCTCCTCCCTGTCTCCAGAAGCACAACGGGTCAGTCAAGGCTCACCAAGCAACCCTGATTCCTCCCTCCATGCAGTGAGGCAGACGACCTCCCTATAGCTCCTCTCTGTTGAGGCTCTTGGAAGGACAGCATAGTCTGAAGGCAGCACCTTCCTGGTGTGCTGGATGGAGATGCTGGCTTCCTCAGAGGTGAAGCTTCAGAACATACTGCTCACTGCGATGGGGATTCCAGGTTTGGGTAGAAATTGCACATTTTGGAAAATGTGGAAGAGATAGACTGCCAGAGTGGCCCCATTTGCTAAAGCCTGTCCAGGGCTGCCACACGTATGGGAGTTTCTCTGCAGCCTGCTGGTGTGGGAAGAGGAACAGTATGCTCCATAGAAACTGTAAAATGAAACTCACTTGTACCAGCTAATACGAAAGTTGTTTCCTCCCCCTGCTTCCCTTCAAACTGCCAAATGAGCTTGAGGATCAGTTGTGAACCACAGTTCCAGAGTTGCTGAAGAATAATAACCCAAGTGTCGGTTTTCTATTTTTTGGTTTTTGGACTACACCCAGCAGGTTTACCCCTGCCTTGTGCTCTGGATTGCAGGGCTCAGGGAGTCATACAAGGTGCTGGGGATCAAGCCTAGGTCAGCCACATGCAAGGCAAGTGTCCTGCCTACTGTACTATCAATTCAGAAAACCCCTGATGGGTAGGTCAGGCCTGGCCTTTGTTTCAATATTTTGCCTTGGGGCCTAGGACTTCCAAAATCTCTTCAATCTTTCAGAGGCACCCCAGGGTGTTGAGAAGATTGTGGGCATTCAGCAGGAAGGGGCCCTTGCTGACTGATGAAACTTCAATCCTGTGGCAGCAATGGGACAGAAACTAAGCAGAGGAAAGAAGGGTGAAAAGTGTGTGGCCAAATGCAAAGCTGAAATGTACTATAGAAATATATTCAGCCACAGATGTTCTGTGCAACAATAATTTCTTGTCTCAGGGACAGAGATAGTCTGCGTGCAGGCTTTGCATGAAGGGGGCCCCTTTCCATGCCCAGCCTCAGTTGGTCCCACAGCACCGCCAAGAACAACCCATGAGAACAGAGTATTAGCCTCTGGCACCAATGAGTGTAGCCCCAAACCCCTCCAAAGTAATGATCAAAATTTTTAATTAAGAAATTAATTTCCATTTTAGTGTCTATTTCTTTTTGGGGTACAAAGTAGAACTGGAATTATTTTCCATACAGTCCTATAGGAATGTTGGAGAATAATATTTTAGATGGCTTAGTGTTTTTTTTTTTTGTTTTGGGGCCAAATCCATCAGTGCTCAGGAGTTACTCCTGGCTCTGTGCTCAGGGATATCTCATAGCAAAGCTTAGGGGATCACGCAGGCTGCTGAGGACTGAACCCAGATCTGCTGCATGTGAGGCAAGTGCCTGACCCTTTGCTCTCAAATGGCTTTCTATTCAGTTTTTTCATAATACTTTAGGAGGTAGTTACAATTATTTGCCACATTTTACAAAAGACAAAGCTACGAAATACAGAAACTATCATTTTCCCAAAGTCTCTTGCTGATATCAAAAGGAATCATTATTCCTTTCAAAAAGTAAAGTTTAATATTCTCCAGAAGAAAGTGCTCAACCATGGACATCAGGCTATAACAAGGCCCCTTTGTGGATTAGGCCATTCTGAGCCCACCATGTTCCATCCATACAGAGAGGTTAAGGCCCCGGCCCTTTGGTTATTGGACCAATTTTCCGAGGAGATGGGGAAATGAAGAGCCTTGAAGCAGCAGCTTAGTTTAATCTCAGTCTACTCTGAGTTCTGCTGGATTGGAGCAGCCTTTACGTAAGATTCCCCTTGAGAACCAGTGAAGGAATCTCTAGGAAGCAGGTGATCTGTCTTCCCAGTGGGCTCTGGGTCCTTGGCTCCAAGGAAGGAGAATGAGGTTATGCAGCCCTTAGGGACTCTGTTATAGAACCAACTTCTTTTACCCTGAATTCAGTTCCTGATGCAAATGCTGACTGAGGAGGTTTCTTCTCCCTTCTTGAAAGCAAAACATTTTAAAGCAATTAAACCCAATTAACTATTACCTGGCTTACCTAATGTTCTGAATCTTCCCTTTCTTCCAGCATGGAAAGATGAAGATAAGCTCTTTCCTTGAGTCCCCTTTCAACATGGTACTTGGCAGTCACCCCTGCTACATGGTATGGGCTACTTCCTTGTACTCTTTTCTCTTTACCATTAAGGTAACAGGAGCAGGTGCCACACAGAATATTTCATAGTGGCTCATCCTTAATAATGGAATAGAAACCACTTCCATTCGATTTTATCCTCTTGTGAATTCTGGGTGGTTTCTCCTTGAGAATTTTTTCATATAGTATATCTTTTTATTCTCTTGTGAATTCTGGGTGGTTTCTCCTTGAGATTTTTTTCATATAGCATATCTATCATGCTTTTCACAATTATTTACATAAAAGTATATAATAATCTACGTAATCATAGATTACATACCTGTGCCTAACATTCTCTTTATCCTCATCTGAGAAAAGTACACACTCTTTCTGTGTGCCAGACAGGGGAAGCCCGCATACTTCTATCTATCTATCTATCTATCTATCTATCTATCTATCTTCTAAGCTTTTGGATCATACCCAGCGGTACTCAGGGCTTACTCCTGGCTCTGCACTCTGGGATCATACCTGGTGGGGATTGGGGGAACATATATGATGTTGGGGATCAAATACAGTTTGGCCACATGCAAAACAAGCATCCTATCTGCTGTATTACCACCCCAGCTCTAGATTTACTGTTGTTCTTTCTCTCTCTAAAGAACTTATGACTCTATGAAGTGAAGAGGTTGGTTTTAAATCAATATTGACATCCACTTGCAAAGGCTGCTTTCCAAATGACCTTTCTCAGTGTCCCTGAGAACTCCTAAATAAAGGGCTAGTTAAGTGTTAGGGAAAGAAAGAGATGTATAGGCAATGAAAAAGAAAGCCTTTATCATTTATGTAATGACTGAAGTGTAGTGACTGAAGTGAAACGCCTTTTAGATCTTTCCAGGATTTTTAAAACTAAAAAGCTGTCAATCAACATTACTCCAGTGCCTCAAGTGCTTTTCAAATAAGGGTAACAGAAATAAATGATCAATGCAAGGCTTGGAATGAAGAGGCCAGCTTCTCTTTGTGTATATGCTTCCATTCAAAAATGAATTGCCAAACTGCCATGTGTAATCTGAGAACCCAAGACAGACACAAACAAAAATATTCCTTGGTTCTTACACTGAGAAAGAATGCAAACCAGTAATGATGAAAGATATGGTTAGACATGTGGAAAATAAATAGAACACTGAGTGAGTGGGTACGCCTTGTGACACTATGTGGAAGAGTAGTATGTTGGAACTCAAGGAGAAATTCCAACAATAAGTACAGGAAGAAAAAGTAGGGGATGAGGTCAGAGGTCACAGTGCAACTGTTAGATTCTTGGAAATTTCACTGTCTGTCACTGTCCTCCCGTTGTTCATCAATTTGCTTGAGCGGGCCCAGAAACATTGTGAGATTTGTAACTGTGTTTGGCATATTGGATACATCAAGGGTAGCTTGCCAGGCTTTGCTGTGTGGGCAAGATACTCTTGGTAGCTTGCCAGGCTCTCTGAGAGGGGTGGAGGAATTGAACTGGGGTCGGCCATGTTGGCTGCGTGTAAGGCAAATGCCCTACCTGCTGTGCTATCACTCCAGCCCTCTTGGAAATTTAGGACTACTAATTTTCAACAGCCTTGGGCATCTGTTCTAACACCGTCGAGGCTTATTCGGAGTCTCCTGTGTTCTAGGTATTTGGTTAAGGAATATAAAGGAACGAATGCTTCCTGCAGAACAAGTAGGACCACAGATACACACAAAGTTAAAATAGGCAACAGAGTGGATGTGTCTTCTCTAGGAATTGTGTGAATGGTAGGTAAAAGAAGAATTCATTTCTAACTATTGTACAGCTGGCAAAGTGTGAAATGTCTCTGGTTGTGGCCAGAACAATAGTTCAGTGGGTACATACAGTGCAGATTATACAGCAAAGAGCTTTGCTTGCATGTGGTCAACTGAAGTTCAATCCCAGCATCCATAGGATCCCCTGAGCATCACCAGCAGTAACTCCTGAGTGCAGAGCCAGGAGGAACTCCAAGTGTTGCTAGGTGTGGGCCTACTACCCCCAGAGTGGTAGGTTGGGGGTAGTATGAGGTTGAAAGAAGTTTCTATTTCTTACAAGATTTTCTGCAAAGAGAAAAACAAGAATGGCAGAGACAGCACAGGAGGTAAGGACTTTCCCTGCATGGAGTGGCTCCAGCACTGCGTATGATGCCCTGAGCAGCATCACGGGGGCTTCCAATCCTTTTGCTTTCCACTACCTCAGAACAGAAAAATTAGAAAATGGTTGTTGAATCATTTGTTTGCTTAAAAAGTATGGGTGTGTCTAGTGCCAAGTACTGTGCAGAACCTGGTACTGAACAGACAGACCAAAATCCCGCTTCCAAAATCTTGCATCCCAATATGAAAGAGGGGAAATAGACATAGAAGCAGGAAGATGTACCCATGGGTAAATGGAAGTACCATGAAAGGAAATCCCACCGGGAAAGAGGCTGGAGAGCTGAGTAAGTTTACTGCCAGACAGGGGAAGCCCGCATCTGCAAACACACAGGTTGTAAGAGACTTTTGGCATGTAAAGGAACACTCCAGTGCCCTGTGCCCTGTGCCATCCACTGCCATCCATTCTGGCTCCTCCTGATCTCTTCTAGGCCTAAGACTTTGTCCCATCTCAAACCCCTGCACCCCTCGTTGTCCGGAGATCAAGCCAGGGCAACCCACCTCCAATCCCCAGAGGAAATTCAGCTATGTGCCCCACAGAGGTCTGAAGGCGGGAATCGAACCCAGGACACCTGCGTGAAAGACAAACATCCACACGGCTCTCCTTTGGAGAGCCAGAGAAAGAACCAGGGTCCTGTTCTGCAGGCAAGAGCACTAGCCTCTCTGTTAGTACTGCATAGGTCCAAACTATGTGCTTGATTCTTAATGACCCTATAACTACCTAAAATCACTCAGACATGACTCAGAAATCACTCCGGAATGACTGGAGAACCGTGTGGGGAGCTACGAGTGGACCCGGGTTCTATCAGTGCACGTCAAGAACCCTAACCTCTCAGCTCCGGCTGCATAAGCCCCAGCAGCTTGCTTGATCCGTAATGACCCTATACTTACTTAACATTGAATCAAAGAAAAAGGCTGGAAAGCTTAAGCGTGGAAAAAATCGGGTCGCGGTAGTTCCGGTAAATCGCCACGAGGTGGCGCTGTAGGCGTTTCATTCTCTCCCCAGACCCGATTCTCTTAAGAATTTTCCACCCTTGGTTTTGCTTCAATGTTAAGTATGGGGCAATTAAGTATCAAGGACGCAGTTTCTACAGGTGCAGCCGCAGGAGCGCCCTGTGGTTGCTTGTCTTTCACACGGGTGACCGGAGTTCGATTGCCCCCGTCAGACCTCTGTTGGGTACATAGCTGAATCTGCTCTGAGAGTTGGGGGTGAGTTGCCCCGGCTTGACCTCCGGACAACGAGGGTGCAGGGGATTGAGCTGGGTCTGGAAAGAGCAAGGAAGGGTTATTTTCCTTTTAGTTTTTGTTCTCTTCGCTCTGAGCAAGAAAAG